>JAOEGS010012061.1:40427-62781 GCA_025447755.1 Corythornis vintsioides | reverse complement strand
GAAGAGGCTGATAAGTATTTGTAATGCATTAGCCCCTCCCCATGTGACATCCGTGGCTGCCCCTTCCTGGTTTTAGCTGTGTTCGTTGCTTTTGCAGCAGGACCTCACCCCTCCCAAGTCACTCCCAAGTCTTAAGGCATAAGCAAGCAGAGAATACTACTCCGTGGTGCATTTGTATGTGCAAACCTGGTGGTTGCTGAGCCTGGTTGCTTGCTGGCCTTAGGAAGGTGCTGTTATCCTGTGGATGCCATCTCCATGGGACAGCTGGGATGGCTGGGAGGATGATGTTGGTGGGCACCTGATCCTGGTACCTGCCCCTGGAGTTCCCCCAGTAAATCATGCCCTGTGACAGTGAGGTGTGTAGGGCAGAGCTGGTGACCCAGCTCCCTTTCATCCCTGAGGACACTGTTCCTGTGCAGTCAGCATTCAGTTTATCACAGCTCACCCAAGGGCTGTCATTTGCTGCTGGTATTGTGGCTCCCCTGACAAACCCTCCCATTCAGCAGCTGGCACAGAGACAGGTGGTTTTTCATGGCATGATACCAAGGGCACAAAGGGTCCCCAATCCATGGAAAAGCTGGGTTTTGAGTAAATCTTTTCCTGCAGGTGTTTTCTAGTTGATAACACCAAGAGTGGTGGCATCTCTGTCCTCTGTGGAGCTCAAATGGTCTGTCTCTGAGAGGTCCTTTCACAGTGTCACTCAGTAAGGCACCCATGGGCCAAAATCATGGCTATACCTGGGTCCCTGATTAGATATTTAGCAGAAAATTCTTCCTATCATTTTATTACCTACCTGAGAGACCAGAATTTACTGCTCCTCAGTGTGCCTGCCCAGATTTGAGCTGGAGACTTGCTTTCCACACACCACACACACACACACACACCACACACACACATCCCCCCTTCTTTTCTCCATTGCAAATTCATTAATTATCGATTTGGCCCAGCAATGCAGGCAGTTGAAAAGCAGGCTCCAATTGCTCTGATTCATAATGTCTGATGAGATTTAAAAACACTGAAGAGCAGCATTTGAGCCTGTTCCAGGGATGAGACCAGCAGCAAGTGCCAGGAGCCTCCAGTGATGGGGATGAGAGATGGAGAGCCCAGGACACGCAGGGAGGGAACTGTCATCCCCGGGGTGGCACCAGGCTGCAAAAATCTGGGGATCAGAGAGTTGGTTTCACTCCCTGCTTTGCATTCCCTGTCCACTTTCCAGCAAGTGCAGGAGTCTATGAGCTGAGATTTGGCTGCAGCTGGGGGCACGTTGGGGTTTGTGGGATTCATGGGATACTGCAGCCTCTGGGCTGGAGAATTGGGTGTTGCTGTCATTGGGGCAGAGCAAAGGGGAGATGACAGCCATGTGTGATGGGCTCTAGGGCATCTTGTTGGCACTGCTGTTGCCCCTTGGCTCATGCTGTGGCACGGGGCCATTTGCCCATCACTCCACTCTTCCCCAGCCCAGCTTGCATGCAAGTACCCATGGGATGTGAGGAGCCTTCCCCAAATGCAAACCACTTGTTGCCGTGGTGTTGAGCATGGATGGACAGACAGACAGATGATGCAAGGCCTCTCCCTGTGCAGGGTGTCCTGTGCTCCATGGTTAGTCCAAAGTGTCATGGTCTCGTGATGGTGCAGGAGCTTTGTGAGGGCACAGAACTGTGTCCCTAATGACAACTTTTCTAATGAGTTGGCTTTGAAGTCATGTGAATAATGAATCCCTGGGGCAGGGGAGCAGCCAATTAAGACTCTGGGCTTGGAAATCTCATTTAATGGCCGGGGTCAGGACAGGAAGACCAGGAGCATGCAGGGGAGCTGATGCTGGCAGAAAGCCACAGCTGCTGGGCTGTGCAGAGCCCAATCCCCTCCTCGAGGTGCCCAGGGCTGCCTGGGGAGCATGTTGAGGTGGGGAGGACTTACACATCACTGTTCCCAGCATGGTTGAGCTGGGCCTCTCTTCTTCAACACGCCAGACTCATGCTTACCCAGTGCTCAGCAGCTGCTGGCTCTGCAGGGAGCCCCAGCAGAGCTTTCCCTGATTGATGGTGTAGGTTAGCGACAGCAAAAGCTTATTATCTACCTGCAATCAAGAGGCCACTTCAGCATCGAGCTTCCCAGAGCTTCTGCACTCCCACTGAGCCTGTAATGGTGGAGATTAAACCCTGACCTGTGTTTGACAACACACATTAACCCCACCGTAAAGAGGAGAGTCCCCAGTGAGTGGCCGACAGAGCCGTGGGGATGCTGGGGGATGCTGAGATCCCACTGGGATGGAGATGATGCTGCTGGGAGGGACACAGCCACATGCTGGACATGCTTTGGTCCCGGAGGGATTGGCCTGCCTGGGGTGGGGTGCAGGTGATGTGCTCACAGGCTAGCTGTGCAAGGCTGGGGTGGGTGCATGGGGTTGTCGTGGGGCACTGGGTGCAGACCCTGGGGCTGAGGTGGCACTTGTGAGGTGCAGACACATCCCCACGGAGCTGGCTGTCCTGGCAGGATGGTGGGTTGTTTTCTGGAGGATGAGGAGCTGCTCTCACTGCACATCTCAGTTTTATCATAGAATCACAGACTGGTTTGTGTTGGAACAGACCTTTAAAGCTCCTCTAGCCTGACACCCCTGCAGGGAGCAGGGCCATCTGCAGCTAGAGCAGGTTGCTCAGAGCCCCCTCAACCTACCCTGGGATGGTGCCAGGGATGGGGCAGCCACCACCTGCCTGGGCCAGGCTTTTCCCACCCTCAGCACCAACAATTCCTTCTTTCTCTGCAGTCTAATCCCCCTTTCAATTTAAACCATCCCCCCCTTGTCCTGTCCTGACAGACTCTGCTCAAAACTCTGTCCCCATATTTCTGACAGGCCCCTTGAAAGGTCCCAAGAAGGTCTCCCCAGAGCCTTCTCCTCTGCAGGCTGAACACATGGACTAAATGGGTTTTTGTGCAAAGGCAGTAGGAGCATTGCTTGGCAAATCCCCCTGCCCACTCTGGTGCCCGGGGGCCATGAATAATGCAGGCACTGAGAGCAGGGGCTGCTGGAGGTGAGCAGGCCTGCCCTGAAACATGCAGCTCTGCCCACCCTTGCCACCTCCCCCTGACCCTCCCTTGACCTCTGTTTTACATTATTAAGAAGATATCATTAAATTCAGAAGATAAAAATGTTAAGTAGCGTGGTCAGCATCAATGTGGAGGCTGGAGGAGTGTGCTGCAGGAGCATAGGGCTCCCAGACTCCTGATGGCAAAAACCAGGCTAAGATTGTGTTATTTTTAAGCTCAGAGAGCCTGGATGAGCTGCAGCAAAAGGGTGTTTGGTGCAGGCAGGGGTTGCAGATACCTGTGTCCATCCTCAGGGCAGTTTCCTCCCAGCATCCAGTCATTTTTTGGGTCCCTCTCCCTGTTTTCCTCTCCTGCTGGCCTGGTTGTGTCCTCTCCACGTGCTCCACTCTCTCCAGCCACTCCGTTAATAAGCTTCTCATTACTTCCTAATTGTGCATATTGCCTTTTTGTTACTTCCCTTGTTAGTCTGATCTAACAGAGCTGCTGAGTAACGTGGGCATTTCTGAAATGCCATCGATATTTAGTCTCTTATCTACCTAGGGGCTCATCTCCTCTGCCACCCCCTCTTCCCACGTGCCCAAGGAGACAGTCCCTGATGGCCCCAAGGCCACTTGCTGCCCCTAGGGATGCTCAAAGTTTCTGCTTGGGGAATAAAACACAGGTGGAGGACTCCAGTGCCAAGTGTTGCTGCTGTCCCAGGCACGTCTCCAAGCTGGGTTTGCCCTGGGAAGGGGCTGGTGCTGCAGCTGCCAAGTGCACACCCAGAACCTCCGTGTCTGTGTGTTGCACACTTGTGAGAACACGTGTGTTCAGGGGCATGCATCGTGGTGGGACACGTGTCATGGTTTGTCCTTCCCTGTGCTCACACCAGCCCAGAGCAGAGCACACGGGAGCTTCGTGGTGTGGATGCCCAGTGGCACGTGGGTGTGCACTTGTGCCAGCCCAACTCTGAGCCTGGGCTTTTGGAAGGTTCTTGTGTTTGCAAACTGCTGCTTTTGTTGGATTTTCTCCTTTTATTGCCATGGAAACTGTAATTAAGCTGCAAAGGCTCCTTAGCTGGAGCCGTTATCTCTGGTGGCACAGCTGGTGCCACCCTGGCCTGGCTGGGGGCTCTGTGGTTCCTGGGGCTGAGTGTCCCCCGGGCAGGGCCATGCCCATGCTGCTGGCACTGCCTGCTGCTGCCCGTCTCGCCTGGCTGATCTGTCTGTCCAAGAGTCTGTTTATCCAACTCCCTCCTCTCCATCCATCTGGTTCCCCATATGGGAAACAAACAGCAAATTGGGCCAATTTCTTACCACAGGAAAAAAAACCCAACCCAAACCCAACTGAAAAAAAAAAACCCCGTTTCCATGTCTGGGCTGTGTGGGGCCAGGGGCAGGAGATGTTGCCCAGGGGAGGTATCCCTGGGGGATAATGTTATCCACATCCCTGCATCCTCAGCACCCAGCAGATCCAACACCCCTCCCCAGTCCTTGGCTAAAAAAGACCAAATTACCCCAGTTTTTCTGCAGGAGGAAGAGAACCCTCCCATCCCAGAGGCCTCCTTGGTGCCCATCCTCATCCCATCACCCCCCTGCTCTTCTCCAGGACCTTAAGCTGGGAAATTTCTCCCTGCCACCGTGTACTAATTACTCTGACCTTTGCTTAAGTGGGAATCTTTTAGTGGCAGGTGAGGTATCAGCCGTGTCATTTACTATGCAAATTGAGACCATCAATTATATCCAAAAGGTCCCACAATGTTTAATTTTCTCTCACATCTCTCTTTTTATTGGCAGCTGTGAAAAGGCTGGAGCAGGAGGGCTCTGGCTCTGCAGAGCTGGAGGCTGGGAGCCCAGCAGCCACATGTGGGGACTCTTCCAATTGCCAGTTTCCCCTCATCTCTTTTAATTTTAATTAGCTGCTTTTGCAGTCACCCTGTGGAAAGCTGGACTGGGAGCTCGGTTGGTGCTGCAAGAATGGGAATAAAACCCTTTACAGGGTCAGGCTGCTGTTTTGTGGATAAAGGGCTCATGCTGGGGCTGTAGCTCAGCATCTCCTCTCCTGGTTTTGCCAGGCTTTGACCATTGCTTGTGCAGAGCCCTTTGCAAAACCCAGCCCTGGGCTGGCAAGGGGCTGGTGCTTGGTGCAGTGCTCCCAGCATGGGCTGGAAAACCTTCTCTGAGCCACCAGGATGGGATTGTGTGTCTGTCAGGGGGGACAAGACATGAGGTGGTTGTGGCTTGAGATGACAGATATTAGAGGAGTGAGTGGGAGGCAGAATGGAGCCAGGGAGATGGGGGATGGAAGGGAAGGCAACACAGAAAGGCTGAGTTTTGAGGGAGAGGAGGGTGAAGGCAGTGACCTGGGCGAGGATGGTGTAAAGGGATGGTTCAGGTGTGTGTGCTGTGGGGGCTGGGTGGTGGGAAATGGGCTCTGGGGGTGGTGCCAAGCCCCTCTCTGTGGCTGGGGTTGCAGGTGAGCTGGGGATAACCTTGTTTGCCTGCTGTGGGAGAGGGGCTGGCCTTAGGGGACGGGGACTTGTGGGAGGGTTGTCTCAGTGCCAGGGCTCTCTCTCTGCTGCAGGGGGGGTGTGTGTGGCCCAGTCTGTCAAGATCCCACGGGAACCTAAGCTGGGAGAGTTTGACAAGATCATCCGCCGCCTCCTGGAGACCTCCCATGCCCGGGCCATCATCATCTTCGCTAATGAAGACGATATCAGGTGCAGAGGGACTGTCCTGGCTGTGAGGGGAGGCTGGAGGGGGGGTGCAAATGCACTTCAGGGCACCCACACAGAGCCTGATGTGGGCTCTACAGCTGCTGCTGGCCAGGGCGTGGGGTGTGGGATGCTGCTGGAAGGAGCTGGGCGCTGCAGCAGGGAGGCAACCAGACCTGCATGGTGGTGTAGAGGGGAAAATCTGCTTTCTGCTGGCTTTGGAAACCCTTCCTGTCATGACCTGGCTGCTTCACACTGCTCGTGGGCTGGGTCAGAGCTGGTGTGAAGCCTCACTGAGCACCAGCCATGGCAGGATCCTGGTGCCAGCTCTGCTTTGCTGTGCAGCCTCAGCCTCAAGGATGGAAAAGGGTCCAGAGGGGACCATTTGGGGACTGTCCTGCCTGTCACATTGCCTGCCCAGCAGGGCTGGGGACATAGCCACTCTTCGAGGTGATGAGCTGCCCTGCAAGTGAAGCAATGTCGTGCAGCTTCCATTGTTTATAGAGCAGAACGATTCACATGGAACTACCCCTGATTTCCTAAGTATCTAATTTATTAATCAGCAAACATTATGTAAATGTGGGTAAACTGTGATTTTAAATCAGTTTACATCAGGTGTGTAAACGCTCCTGTTTCTTTCCCCCCCTTTCTTAATAGAAATGTCTGCAAACCTGACATTTAAGCATGTGTGTGGTGAGAAATGGGGGATTTACTTCTCTGTGTAAATGGCAAACCCCATTAACTGGGGTTTGTAAACATTTACCCATCCAAATAGGATTACATCCCATGCACTGTGATTTACACACACATACCTCATGCTGGGTAAATGTGGGTTTAGCCTGAGCATGGAGTCTGCCACCATCCTGACCCTTGTGCCAGCTTGGGCTGCAGAGCCTGGAAGAAGATGTGCTGCCTCTCCCAAAACACACAGGACCATGCTCCTGAGCAAGGTGGCCTGGAAATGGCTGTTGCTGGAAATTCTGCCTGGCTAGCATCAGGTGTAAATCACCCATCTCACAGGATCCTCCTCCATTTGGCCCAGGGAGATCCTGCCCCACACAAGGACCACAGGCAGCTGGAGATGCTGCTTGTGCATGGAACCTGCCTCTTCCCAACTTGTCTCCACTTTCTGCTTGATCTGGATGCTGGATTTAATTTTTTTTTTTCCTTATTCCACCTTTCAAACACCATCTGGACTTGAAATGATCAGCTCCTGATGGTGGGGGGTGAGTCACAAACCTGCCTCCTCACTGCATGGGGAGATGAAGCTGCCCTGGCTCTCACTCCCACAGGGTGGAGACACACACAGAGCCCTGGGAGCAAACAGCCTGGAGGGTCAGATCCAGGGAAGTTCCCCTCCACCTACTCAGATTGAGTGTGCAAGTGTGTGCAGCTGAGCATCTGGCCATGCTGAGGGATGCTCAGCAGGATGAATGACATCTTCAGCCCTCCACTGCTTCTCACTGCCCAGCTGAGCCCAGCAGAGCCCAGTTTGGCTGTAGCCTGGGCACTGGAAGCACTGGCCAGCTCTCTCCCATGGCTTGCAATGCTGAGTGGAGGGCACATGCACACTCTCCAGTTCTGCTGCTTTTCCTTCCTGCTGCAGCATAACCTAATTTTTTTTTTTTCTCCTAATGTTGGGTAATTAAGGGGGAAATTCAATTTACCAGTCAGCAAATATGCAAATGAAGTGGGAAAAGCAGCCTGTGCACCCAGGCTGGGGAGAATGAAGGGTGTGGGAGCTGAGCAGCACAATTTGCTCTCATGTATCCATGTTTTTCGGGTCATGCTTGGTGCCTAGCACCGGGTGAGTGCACAGAAGAGGAGATGCAAACAGTTCTGAACCCTGCCTCTTGTCAGCATCCCCATTTCCATTGGGGATGGGCATGAAGCTGGTGCCCTGGCTCCGTGGTGCAGGTGAGTGCCAGCACCTGTTGTTTCTCTCTGCAGAAGGGTGCTGGAGGCGGCCAAGAGGGCAAACCAGACAGGCCACTTCATATGGATGGGTTCAGACAGCTGGGGCTCCAAAATCTCCCCAGTCCTGCACCTGGAGGAGGTGGCTGAGGGCTCTGTCACCATCCTGCCCAAGAGGGTGTCTGTCAAAGGTAAGAGGCTGTGCTTGGTGGGTTCCCTCTGCTCCCCTCTGGATCAGTTGGCATTCCCTTAACTACCAAGTTTGGACTGGGAAAGTTTTTTTCAAGGGATCTTCCCTGAGTGGATTTTCCAACCTGCAGCTTTGCCCAAAGGGCAGCTCAGCCACAAACCCACCACGTTTTTATGTCCCCAGACCCTCATGGGACCCTTATTCTCCTCTGCCCTGGGGGGTTTTAGGCCGTGTGAAACATCTTTCTGCCATCCCAAGGATTGATCCTTCTGTCCCCTCTTCCCTGGGCAGGTTTCGACCGCTACTTCTCCAGCAGGACCCTGGACAACAACCGACGAAACATTTGGTTTGCTGAGTTCTGGGAGGAAAATTTCCACTGCAAGCTGAGCAGGCATGCACTGAAGAAGGGCAGCAGCATCAAGAAGTGCACCAGTAAGAGCTGGGAGGGATACTGGGGGGCAAGCAGAGATCTGCAGGCATGTGGTGCTGTATCACACAGGGATGCAGCAGGGACCTGAAGGCAGTGGCAGAGAGCCCAGGGCAGGCATCAGAAAAATTTGCTTGCTCTTTATGGCTTTTTCAACTCAGCAAAGTCCATATTGCTCTGGAGCTGCCAGCCCAGCTTAAGGCAGCTAGGTGTCAATTCCTGCTCTGCATGTGGTGGTCTCAGTTGTGAGCGGGGTGTTTTTGGGCTAAGCAGAAAGCCAGGTGGGAATCTGGGGGGAAGGTTGGAGAAATGCTGGTGCTTCTGCAGTGTGGGGGGGCTGTGGGTGATGCAGAGCTGCTCACCTGCACAGGTACACTCAAGTCTTTGCTGCTCTTGTGATGGCAGCAACTAGTTTAAAAGGGGACAGGAGCATTGCACAAAAATGCTTCTGTGCATCCCTGAGTGCTGTGAAGGATCTCAGAAAGCGTGGAGCCTGCGTGGTATGTGTGTGTGTGAAGACACAGCCCCTGTGCAAATCTGCTCCTCTCATGCACATCTCCCTTCCTTTGGCCCTATCTTCTGTGGATCCAAACCCATCCAGATTCCTGCAGCCTGCCCATGCATGCAGGGTGGGTGCTGTGGGGTTCCCAGAGAGGAGGTGATCACCCTGGGATGTACTGGTGTGGAGTTTGCCTACGTCTCTTTGAAACCTGCTTTGCTGATGTGACCCTGTACCATTCCAGGCAGAAAACCTTGTCCCAGCAGATTTCACCCTCGGCCACCTCCTCAACTCCCACTGTGCATGTTTAGCCATTTCCAGCTTAAAAAAGGCTTATTTGGATTAATGCAGTAAACAAGGCAACCAGAGGATCTGTCTTTCTGACAGCACTGCTGCCAAGGTGATGGTTGGAGGCTCAAGGAGGTGACATGTTTACTGAGAGATGGGAGAGATAGACTGCCTGCCTGGCACTGGCTGAAGACAGATAACGATGCAGCAGCTCCCAGGCTGCCATGTGGCAGGAGCTGGGGACATTTCCATGTCCCCTGTCCCCTTGGGAAGGATATCTGGAAGCCGTGGTGTGCTGATGGGCCTGGCTGTGACTGGAAAGTTTGATCATTAAAGGTTGGGGCTTTTTTTTCATCTCTAAGGGTGAGAGGGATTGTTTCTTCCATGTCCCGTCCCTTGCAAGTGTTCTCAAAATGTTCAGGGGATGATTTAGGGGCATCTCTCTGTCCCAGCAAGAGCTTTCCAATGCTGCAGCTTCCCCAAGTAGTTTTGTGGCTAAGCTGCCACGGGAAAAATGTGCCCCTGGCCATGGCCTTGGGTAGCTGGAGCTCCTCATCTTTCCTGATCACATCAAGAAATCCCCAGCACCAGAGAATACATGAGCAGGTTCTGCAAACCACTGATCTCTTCATCTTCATTGTAATGTAGCATTTAAACCAGCAATATTTCAGGGCCAGGGTATTAGTAGAGGCAGCTGAAACCACAACATGGCAAATGTCCTAGGAACTGTCTTTAAATTATCTGCATTTTTCAGCAAATAAATTATCCCCTGAACGTTTGCTTGGCGGCTAAATGGAGAGGGGAAATAATGCACGAGGAAGCAAATAACCTGCCCGTGCAGATCCACGTGCTTCTGCTTCTCAGGGCTTATGTGAACGTCCAGTTTGGGGCTGCTTTCTTGAGGGAATTCTACTGCCTTTCCCCAGGAGATTAAGGTTTGGGTAGAGCCTAACATGCCCAGAGAAATGCCAGCTTTTGGTTGTTTTTGCAGCCCAAAAACAAAACCAAAGGGTCCCATCACTGAGCAGGACAGTGTATGATTCTTGCTCATGTATGGGAGGAAAGTGAGGGGTGAGGTCTGGGTTAGGCATCAGATTTTGGGGTCATTCCTGCTGGCAGCTGCTTTGAGCCCAGCCCTGCCACCCATCAGGACCTGTGTGCTCCTTCCTTAGGATGTCGTGCTGCTCCCAGGGTCAGGCCAGGATGCATCTCCCAGCTGCTTTTGCAGTAGGATCTCCTCAGCATCCTTCCCCACCTCCAAGTTCCCTTCACTGGGCTGTATCCCTGACCCATCCCAAGCTGGGCAGGCTCATGCTGGGGCTGCTCATACTCAGCTGGCCATACTGGAGAGCACCCTGCCAGCCACTGCTTTGTTAATAATTCCCACAGGTGCAGATGCAGCCAGGTTGGTGCTGAGGTGCTGTGAGTGGAGATGGAGGAGCTGGTGTCAGTGTCAGCTTTGCTAGGGACAGGAGGATGGGACATAGCTCGGGGTTGTGTTCCTTGACCTGCCACCCACATGGGAACCACTGGATGTTCCCAGGGCCTACAGGCTACTCTTATTCCAGGAGAGCTAAATAATGGCTTTTGTTTAGCAAGGCTGGATGGTAACTCTGCTTTGAAGCAGGACTGGGGATTTCTCTGCACACTCTCCTCTGCCTGACCAGGCTGCAGATAGATGCAGAGCAGCAGTGTGGGTGGGGAGGAGAGGAGCTTTTATTTGATTTTCCTTCTTTATTTTTGGTTCCTCATATTTTGTTTTCTCTGTCTTTTTTCTCTCCAGTCTTTTCTTCAAATGGGGTGATTTTTTTATTTTTTTTTTTCTTTGCTGGCACTGGCTGTTTTCCAGCATGGTATGCTCCAGCCAGGCCAAAGGATTTGCACTACTCACCTGGGAGCTGAGATGATAAAAGGCCTCTGTTGATGGAGGTTGGGTCAGGGTTGTCCCAACAACACCTCTGCTCAGCTTTCCTTCAGACCCCAGAAGCTGGCCAGATGGGCAGTGCCAGCCTTGCTGCAAAGGCAGCATCCTTGCAGCAAGCAACCCTCATGGCACGGTCAACCCCTGCTCCCTGCATGGGCTCACCCATCATGGTGCTGAGTGCTTGGTGCTGCTCCTGAGATTCAGAGGTGACACCATCCTCAGGCCCTGCAGAGCCAGGACTGTGCATGATTTTGATTAAGTCTGGCCAAAAGCTGGCACTGGGGATGTGATGGGAATTGATGCTAATCCTGTCTCATCCACTGCTTGAGAAGATAACTGCCTCTGTCCTCTGAGAGATGCCCACAGAGGCTCATCACACACTGGAAAATTAATTAGCAGCCCTGTAGAAGGAGGCGTGACCCTGCTCTTATCATCTGCAGGGTCACATCTCTTTTGCAGCCCTAATCTGCTGGAGGTTTGGTGGAGATTTCTTGTCTCCTTCTTAGGAACGAGCCTTGGCTTTCAGCTCAGGGTTGCCCTGTCTGTGCACCAACCTAATTCCAGTCTGAAGGAAGCAGCCAGGGCCTGGGGCAAGGTGCTCAAGGGACAACTCCATAGATGGCTCCTTCTCTGAGCTAGCTCAACCTTGGCACCCCAGAGCCAGCTTCTCTCACCACTGCTTGCTGCAAGCTGGAGGGATTTTGAGGAGGAAGCTCCATCTTCCAGAGCCTGTGTTATCACAGGGGGTTGTGTTTTACTTGCTGGGACCTAAGTGGGATTTGAGGTGCCTGCTCAGAAGCTGAGATGGGAAGGGATGAGTCTTCAATCCTGCGTGTCCCCTGAGCTCAGCAGGGTGGTGCTGGGGGTGGCAGCAGGACTGGGACATCTCCACAGGCTCAGCTCCCCTGGACAGTCATTTTTTTGTAAAATGGGTAATTATCTTGACAAGATAGAGTGGCTTGACTGCACCTTGAGACAGGAATGCAGGGAAAGGCCTGAAGCTGAGGGAGAAGATTAATAGTTCTTGTCAATAACGTGGAAGAAAGGCTAACCTGACGGCTTCCACATGAGTAATCTCCACATAGTCCAAAAGCATTTTTATATCTTTGAAGGATGGGCTATAAATTCACCTCCTTGATATCATCTTTTCTTGTTGGTCAGTTCACTATCAATTTGCTTTTAGTGTCTTGTCAGGGTCACGTTTCTCTCCCTGTCCCAACGCAGGGACCTCCAGATGTGCAGCTCTTGGGACTGTCCCTGCTGGGTTCAGCTTTGTCCTGCATCCAGCACCAGCTTTGTCCCACCTTCCCACAGCAGGGAGGGAAGAGACCAGCAACCACTGCTTGCTCCTACCTTTTGTGTCCCCACCCACACAAGCTGTGTGCCCTGGTCCCTGTCAAACCCCACCTGGCATCTGGGACCATCTGTGCACAGTGGAGCCACCATTACTTTGGGATATCCTTAGATGGCTTCCTAGGATGGCTGCTCTCTCTCCAGGGGATGAAGGCTGTGCCTTCAGCTCCCTTGAGGAACCCTCCTCCCCTTTCACTATTGCCAAAGAGGCTGTAGGCTGGCGAGGTGCCTGGCTGTGCCACAGAGGTGGTGATGGCAGTGCAGAGGTTGTGGCTTTCCATCGCAGCAGTGCCCCATGGGAGATGCTTTCTTAGCTGTAATTAACAGCACACTGCATTAATTGGTGTCTTTGTGCTAAATGATGAACATTTTTCTAGACCCATTAAGGGTGGTTATGACAGGAGAGGAAGGCAGCTGTCGCTGGTAATTACCAGATCCTTGCAGGATCCTGCAAACTGGGATGGCCAGGGAAGCTGTAAAGGGCTGAGGGGTCAGCAGGGTGGGAGGGGACAACAAGGGGAATAGGGTGACAAGAGGTTCTGGGAATGAGATGGACACACAGCTGGTGATGGAAACTGCCTGGGAGGGTCACTTGATGCTGCTGAGAGACCAAACCAGTGGGAGCTGCTGGGGAGCTGCAGGGGGTCAGCCTGTGGGGCTGAGGATGGGACATCAATCACAGTCCAGCCCATGTCCTGCTGGATGACCTGTGAGGATGGGGATGTCACATGGCACTGGGATGTGACTTGGGGAGCACAGCTGGGTGCCAGTACCCACATTTTCAGATCTGCATTACAGGGAGGTTGGTTGAGTGTTTTCCCAGGGGATGTGTTTCTAGGATCATCCTCCTCCTGCTTGCAGAGGCTGGCTCACATACCCCAAACCTTCTCAGTGTGAGCTCAGAGGGGCTGGGGTGAGAGCCACAGTGTTTCCCTGACTGTCACCCTTTGGGACAGGGGACACACGTGCCAGGAAGACTTTCCTGGTGGAGAGGCTCAAGCCCTGAGCCCTGTAGTGCCAACACAACCAATGCCTTGATCTGTGAAATACAGTGGCAATGTGAGGTTTGTTTTGGGAAGGGTTTTGTGTTGTTTGAGATGAATTTCAGCCCTCACTGCTGCTTCCTGGGGCATTCCTGGGCACCGTGAGCTTCCTGATGGGAAAGAGTTGCCCTGAGTCGTGGATGGGTTTGGAGTTTTGGGGAGATGGGGTTGGAGTTTCCAGCTGCTTGAGTCCAGAATGGGTTTGTTTGTGAGGGTTTGGCTGCAGCAGCAACATCCCTGTGGGGAAGAGCTGGGATGGCAGGGAGGTGGCAGCTCTACCTTATGTCTACCTACAGACCGGGAGAGGATCGGCCAGGACTCCTCCTACGAGCAGGAGGGCAAGGTGCAGTTTGTCATCGACGCTGTCTATGCCATGGGGCACGCCCTGCACAACATGCACAAGAACCTGTGCCCTGGCAAAGTGGGGCTGTGCCCCAGGATGGACCCAGTGGACGGCGTGGAGCTGCTCAAGTACATCCGCAATGTCAACTTCTCAGGTCTGTCCATCCCTGGGGTGCTTGGGGAGGAATGGACACCATGTTCCTGGCTATGGGTGATGTAGCAGCACCCACAGTTGATTGGTGGCACCATTAGGCACTGGCTGCACTGCCAATGCTAGGTGCAAAGAGGGGGTGGTTTTGCAGCAGATCAGCAGAGAAGGAGGTTCAACATCTCCCAGGAGACTTTGGAGAGGAAGCCAGCCCTCACCCTGCTGTCCTGCCTGGCCTTTCCCCTTGCCCACTTGCTCCTGTCAGCTGGCACTGTGGCTGGCAGAGGTTCCTCTGAATCACGCTGCCGTGTCCTTGTTTGTCTGCAGATCTCTGGAAATGAATCTTTTCCTCTGCTCTGTCTCCTTAATAAACATTTTCTGTCTTGTCCCCCTTATTACTTCTATTTATCTTGATTCTGTGATCTCCTTTGCATTGTCTTTTATTTATGTTTTCCTATTTGATTCTTCTCTTCCTTCCTTTCATTAGCATTTATCTGTACAGTTCACTTGATTTAACTTTAGAGCTGCTTCCTCCCCACTCCTTCAGTACAAAGGTGTAACAGCACTTGGTGCCTGGCACCACTCTGCCAGATCCAGCTCCTGGGGGGGTTGATACCAGCTTGGGTTTGGGGTTGGTTTTCTTATCCCCTTCACCCAATGTCCGCACTGACATCATCCTGGCAGCTCGTAGCACTCCCAGCAGTGAGGAACCCCACACCAAAGCATCAAACCAGAGCATCCTTCACCCACCAGCACCCAGGGCACCCTGTGCTGCTGGGTGCTGTGGGTGCTGAGCCCCTCCTCTCTTGCAGGCATTGCTGGGACTCCTGTGACCTTCAATGAGAATGGAGATGCTCCAGGACGTTATGACATCTACCAGTACCAGATCAGGAACTCCACTCCTGAGTACAAAGTCATCGGGCAATGGACTGACCACCTCCACCTAAAAGTAAGGCTGAGGGCTGGCTGGTATGGAGCAGCCATGACTTCTCTGGGCACACTGTTCCAGTGTCTCACCACTCTCAGAGTGAAGAATTTCTTCCTAATATCTAATCTAAATCTCCTCTCTTCCAGTTTAAAGCCATTGCCCCTTGTCCTATCATTACAAACCCTTTGAAGAAGTCCCTCCCCAGCTTTTTGACAGGCTTCCTTTAAGAACTGAAAGGCCATTGTGAGGTCTCCCTGAAGCCTTATCTTCTCCAGGCTGAACAACCCCAGCTCTCTCAACCTGTTCCCATAGAGAAGATGCAGCAAAGCTGGGAGCTAGGGAGCCCGTGGGGGCAAAGTTAGATGACCGAACTTGGTGGGGAGTGAGTAGGGAGGGTGTCCCCTCAGTACACACTTGTAGTTCAGCCATGGTGACCCACCATCAGCACGTGTGGCCATATCCCATGGTCTCAGGGCTCTGCAGCTCTGGTAAGGGAAGGAGGGACTTTGATTTGGGATTTCTGGTGTTGAACCTTTCAAAAGGCTGATGGAGAGCTTCACTGCCTTCATGGTCCTATGTCGGGTAGGGCTGGAGTCCATGGCATGGGGCGAGTTGCTGGATCTGGAGAACACTGCCACAAGCAGAGATGGGGAATCCCCCGGTGCCCCAGGGATGCTCAACAGATCCCCAGCGTGAGCATCGGCGGTGACGGTGCCTCTCTCCCCACAGGTGGAGAACATGCTGTGGCCAGGGGGCGGGAGCCAGCTCCCCAGCTCCATCTGCAGCCTGCCCTGCAAGCCGGGCGAGAGGAAGAAGCTGGTGAAGGGCATTCCCTGCTGCTGGCACTGCGAGCGCTGCGATGGCTACCAGTACCAGCTGGATGAGTTCCACTGCAAGCGGTGCCACTTCAACGAGCGGCCCAACGAGAACCACACTAGCTGCACCCCCATCCCCATCATCAAGCTGGAGTGGAGCTCGCCCTGGGCCGTGGTGCCCGTCTTCATCGCCATCGTGGGCATCATCGCCACCCTCTTCGTGGTCGTCACCTTCATGCGCTACAACGACACGCCCATCGTCAAGGCGTCGGGGCGGGAGCTGAGCTACGTGCTGCTGACTGGCATCTTCCTCTGCTATGCCACCACCTTCCTCATGATCGCCGAGCCCGACCTCAGCACGTGCTCCTTGCGGCGCATATTCCTCGGGCTGGGCATGAGCATCAGCTACGCCGCCCTACTCACCAAGACCAACCGCATCTACCGCATCTTCGAGCAGGGCAAGAAGTCAGTGAGCGCCCCTCGCTTCATCAGCCCCGCTTCCCAGCTGGTCATCACCTTCAGCCTCATCTCGCTGCAGCTCGTGGGGGTCTGCATCTGGTTCATCGTGGACCCGTCCCACTCTGTCATTGACTATGAGGACCAGCGGACTACAAACCCCCACTTTGCCCGGGGCATCCTCAAGTGTGACATTTCAGACCTGTCGCTTATCTGTTTGCTTGGGTACAGCATGCTTCTCATGGTCACCTGCACTGTGTATGCTATTAAGACCCGCGGGGTCCCAGAGACCTTTAACGAAGCCAAACCCATCGGGTTCACCATGTACACTACTTGCATTGTGTGGTTAGCCTTCATCCCCATATTTTTTGGGACGTCGCAGTCAGCAGAAAAGGTAAGGGAGGAGGGGGAGAGGTTTGGATGGTCACCCCGTGGGCTGAGAGAGGCTGACGTGTCCTAAGCAAACAAGCGTCCTTCTCTGAGGTCCTGTTGGCTTGGGAATTGTGGTGGGAAGTGGTGCTTTGGAATTCTCCTGCTCTGCCTCCATTGCCATTTTTCTTTTCGCATTTTTTGGTGGTTTCCTTCATTCTTCCCTTCATGGCTTTCCTATCTCGTTTCCTCTGTGCCCCACTGGCCCTGCTACCCCTCCCTGGACAGTGGGCAGCACATGTGTGCTGGCTGAGGATGAGTCCCCAGGGCAGCTCCAGGTCCCTGGTGTCATGAGCATCATTTCTGTGTGGAAAAGGGACCAAGCACTGCCCAGATGACCCCTTTTCCTGGTGCCAAGTCAGTGATGGAGGCTGGAGACATGGACCTGCCTTCCAAAAGCTGGAAGCAGCAGAGGGTGAGGGCAAAGGAGAGGAAGAAGAGTAAAGCTCTGGTACATCACTGCCCTTGCTGGGGTGTGCAGGGGCTTGTGGCTTCTCACTCAGCTACCGTTCTCCTGTGATTTCAATTAACACCAGTGTGTTTGGCATCATGTCACCAAGGCTTTGGAGCTCAGCTGGGCCGTGGCAGGCAGGGTGGCAGAGAGTTGTGGGGGGAGCAGAGAGCTCTGTCTCGCTGACAACTCTGGGAATCGAGCATCCCCTGCAACTCCCAGTGCAACTGCACACAGGGTAGATGAGGCCAGGCCAGATAATCCCAGAGGGTGGGTTTGTGCTGTGAAACAACCTGTCTTTGTGTCCCTCCTCCCTGTCCTCAGTTCCTGGAGGGTGGTCCTGGTGCCAGTACCCACGGGACCGAGGCCAGCCCTGATGAAGCTCTGTGCTCAAGTGAGAGGGAGTGAGAACAAAGAAGAAAAAAAATCTCATGAATGAGACCCAAATCCTCTTTGCCTGCCAGCCAAAACAAGAATTGCATTTATGTTAAATGCAAACAGCTCACGCCTGCCAGCCCAGAGCTGCCTGTGACAAATAAACCTCAGTGTTGCTATTCCCTGGAAATCCCCGGGGTGACCCAGTGCCCACATTCCCTCTCTGGACCCATCCTGGCTGGGATAATTTCCCCTGAGCGTGTCTCCATGATGCTGAGCTGCTGACACCACAGCTTTTGGAAAAAGCTTTTTTTTGGGGGGGAAAAAAAAAAAAGTTTCAGGGGTGGTTTGTTGAGAGATCTGCTGTGGAAACCAGAGTTTGAGATGTGTCCTGCAGAGTTGTTCCTGGAGCCTGAGGAGGACGGGTCTGCACAGGCACTTTTAACCTTGGCTCAAGCAAAGTCTGTACCCTCACTGGTTGGAAGTGTGAAGGAGAATTAAAGGAAATAAATGGAGCCTTCTGCAACATTTCCATTTTGATGAGATGGCAGGGGAGATACTAACAAGAAAGCAGGGGTTTTTTAAGAAATTATTGCAAAACAAAAGCTCCCTTAAAGCCTCCTTAATGTGCTCGGCATACTGTGGGTAATAAAGATGGAAATGATAATGATTGTAGATTATGCGCAAGGTTGCTCACCTCTTCACTGCAGCTTGTCATGGGATAATTTAGGGCTGCAGAAAGCTGGCTGTCAAGCAGCAATTCGACAATAGGCTGTGCCTCACTTCAGGGGCTTGTAACGTGCAGGGCTTCTCTGTTATTAGGCTGCTAACAAGCTGATTAGAGGCGGAAAAAGTGATGTTCCCAACTCCCCTCGGACGCAGCTCTCTTTCTCACAGCCTGCCGCTGCCGCCGTGTTCACCGAGTGAGCCCAGGGAAGGGGGGCTGTGGTGTTTTGGTTCAGCCCTGCTGCTGTGAGGTGTGAATCAGAGAATCACAGAGGGCTTTGGGTTGGAAAGGACAAGCTCATCTGGTCCAAGCCCCCTGCAGGGAGCATGGACAGCTGCACCTAGAGCGGGTTGCTCGGAGCTCCTGCCAACCTCACCTG
Source organism: Corythornis vintsioides (assembly GCA_025447755.1). Lineage (NCBI taxonomy): Eukaryota > Metazoa > Chordata > Aves > Coraciiformes > Alcedinidae > Corythornis > Corythornis vintsioides. The sequence goes on along the minus strand of JAOEGS010012061.1, from coordinate 44,356 downwards.
GGATGGTGCCAGGGATGGGGCAGCCAACACCTCTCTGGGCAGCCTGGGCCAGGCTCTCACCACCCTCAGCATCAAAAATCTCTTCCTTCTCTCTGGTCTAAATCTCCTGTCTTTTAGTTTAAACTCATCACCTCTTGTTTGTCCCAAGAGGCCCTGCTCAAAAGTCTGTCCCCATCTTGCCCCTTGAAGTCCTGAAAAGCCCCAAGAAGGTCTCCCTGGAGCCTTCTCTTTTCCAGGTTAAACAATCCTAACTCTCTCAACCTGTTCTCACAGAAGAGAGTTTCCAGCACCAGAGCTCTGTGCATCTCCAGGCTATTGCTGGAGGATGATGGATGGACTCCAAGGGGCAGGCAGAGGAATCAGGTGCTCGGTGCTGCCTCAGCACTTTAGTTGCTGGTTTGCAGCCTTGGGATAAAAAGGTCTAAAAAATGTCATTACATGGCCTGCACTGAGGATCAGGCTCTGAGCAAGTCCTTGGAATGAAAACTGGGGGTCTTGGTGTTGGTGCTGCTGATTTGCTTGGCAGGGCATCCCCAGGCTGCTGCAGGGAGGGATCTCCTCATCTTCACCCTGTGGCTGCCAGGATTAAGGCTCCCTTGGGCTTCGTGGAGAGGAAGCACACCTGGGAAAAGAAAAGCCAGGAGCATCACCCAAGCCTTTGTTCTTTCCAGAGAGCACAGCTGGAGTTTCACTCAAGTCCCAAGGATGCCATGGGGCAGACCCACATCTCCAAGTGCTTCCCGACACCTCTGCCTCGACTCCATCTGATCCTGTGGCCAAGGCTGCCTCGTGTTCTGGAGGCGTTGGATAAAAATCTCCATTTTTATTTTATTTTGCTTTACCTCGTGCCTACAACTTTGCATGGAGGTGGCATATTATTATAACAAGTCCCCCAAGCTTTTTCTCAAAAGAACCTCTTATCCCTGCCGATCCCAGCGGATTACAGAAATAGCAATAACAGAGGATCTAAAGAAAGAGACAATTTCCTGCACTGATAAGGCAGCAGCTGAACAGCGGTGTCATTGTCTGGTTCTCTGTTTATCACATGTGCTTTCAGCAAGGGAAAAGAGGGAGAGAAGAAGGAATGAGAAGCACTGTCCAGTGGTTTGTTTAGCAGTGCTGGATGAGGGTTGAATGGGTTTCCCTTTCCGTGGCATCCACAGCGATGCAAAATCTCTTGCAGCTGGGCCAGGCAAGGATTTAGGGGGAGGTGATGTTGCCAATTAAGGGCAGAGACTTGCTTTGGGACAATCTGTGCAGGGCTGTGCCTTGAGCCTGGGCTGCTCCCTCATGGCAGGATGGGCTTCTCCAGCCCTGGGGCAAAGGCTGAGCACAGCCCTGGGGCCTCAGGCTGGGTCATTTCAGGTGGCTGCAGTCCCTTGAAGGGGCATCAGAGACAGGCTGTGTTCTTTGATCCTACTCTGTGGGTGCTGCTGACCTGGGGGCTGTGAGTTCTTTGGTGCACACCTCAAAGGGGCATAGTGGGGTCCTGGGTTGGAAAGCAATTAGGAGAGTAGAACCAAAATTGTGATAAATGGTCATTTTTTTACATGACAGGAGGTTAACTGTGAAGTGCTTTGTGGCTGTGTTTAGACTCCAGGCTAAACATCTTCCTCTCTTGAGGTCAGCATGGGCTGAAAAGGGGGCTGTTCCTGGCAAATGACGGTGAAGGCAGCCACGGTGGCCCTGTGAGACCATGAAAGTGCTGCAGAGGGCTAAGAGATGGGGAAGGAGCATGGGCTGCCTGGAGCCAGTGCCACCCGAGGCTTTGGCAGAGCTGGGACATGGAGCCCAGGAACACAGTGGGAAGCTTGTGTGGAGATGTCTTGTCTGAGCTCAAGCTCAGCTGCTCTCTCTCCTGCTTTGCCATAACACCTCCAAGTGCTGAGGCACGAGTGGGAGGCAGGAAACATGGAAATTGCTGGATGGGTAAGTGAGGCTTCTCTGAAAGGCATCTGCTGAGGACCATCAGGCGGGGAAGTGAAGAGCTGTGGAGCCTGAGCTTTTCCCAAGGTGGGTCATGCTGGTGCTGAGCAGAACTGTGCCAGTCCCCAGGGAAAGGGGTTTGGGGTGTCCCAGTGCTGCCCTCATTCCCAGCAACTCTGGTCCTTGTGATCCAGGATGCCTTGGAGTGGCAATGTCTGGAGAGTTTCAGTGAAAAAAAGAAGAAGAAAAAATGAATAAAAAGAAAATTAAAAAAAAAAAAAAAGAAAGAAAAAGAGCAGATATTCTGGCACTGAGATGTGTTTTGACTTTCCTTGACGAAATGACATTTTTATTTCCAAAAACTGCCTAGACTGATTCTGTGTGCACATACTGGGAAGGTGGAACAAACAAACCAGCGCATGTGACAGCCAAGAGGTTTTATTCTGGGGATGAACGAAACTTTTCAGTTGGCTCAGAGCAAGTTTTATTGCTTTTGTTTTCTCTTGGGTTGAGCTGAAATGCTTTTGAACCCGTGTTGTTCTTTTCTGAAGCAGATAAGAGTGAAGTGCTTCTTGGCATGGTCTCAGCTGGGACTGGCAGGTCCTGGCATGGGATGACAGCCCTGGCCAGGAGCTGTTGCCTCCTGCCAGCTCTCACTGGTTGCATGGAGCCACCTCTGTGCACCTTCTCACCAGGGAGCTGTGTCGAGCCTCACTTCTGTCACTACTCAGCTTCTGTCCTCTTTTTGCTCTCTTGACTTCAGAAAATGAGCCCTCAGGTTGAGTGTGTGTGTCTGGGGAGGTGGGGACCCCCTGCCCTCGCTGATGCTGCAGCCCCCAGATTTCCCTGGCTCCTCCACCTTGCAGGACACTAAATCCAAGGCATGCAACAACTGCAGAAGAAACCTCGGGCACCATGCTGTGACTGAGCCAGGGGATGAAGTTCAGAAGCTGCCTTAAGCCTTCTTCTAAACCACTGCAGAATATCCCTGACATCTGAGAACAGCTGGAAAAGAGAAAAACAAAGATGCATGCTGAGGCAAAGACCCAGAGCCTTCTCCCTGCTCAGCTTGGAGAGACAATGTTTGAGCTACATGAAAGAAGAGAGGATGCTGGGAGAATGAAGAGCAGGGATGCTGGTGGAGTGTGGATGCTCAAGGAGTAGCAATGCTCAGGGAGTGGGGATGGTCAGGGAGCAGGGATGCTGTTGGAGTGAGGATGGTCAGGGAGCAGGGATGCTGTTGGAGTGAGGATGGTCAGGGAGCAGGGATGCTGTTGGAGTGGGGATGCTCAGGGAGCAGGGATGCTGCTGGAGCAGGCTCATGGAGGGGTTTGCCTGCCCAGCCTTCCACATTGCTTGAGGATGAGAGGTGGGGATGGGTGGAGGGAGGGGGTCTCTGCCTCCCATTGCCTCCTGCTTCAGATGCTCCCGGCTTGTGAGGAGCCTGCCAAATGCTTTCCATAGAAAAATGGATTATTCTACAGTCAGATTAATGGGCTTTCATTTTGCAAAACATCTGTCACTGTTAGTCCTGGACAGTGAGCGTGAAATTAGTTTTGACTGCAGAAAGGCAACGTCGGTGTGTAATATGTGACTTACATGACAACGGCCCAGGGAGCCAGCTGGGAAACAGGAATTACCTGTTGAAGGGAGCTGGGGGACCAGTGGGTGCCCTGGACTGGGCCCTGCTGTGCCCATCACTGCAGCATTGGATCTCCTGCCCTGCAGCTGGGGGTGCTGGGGAGGAGAGAGGGGCGATGAGGGCACAGAGGGTCCATCTCTGGTGGTGTTTTTGAGCTGGGGTGCTGGCAGGTTGACTCTGGAGCGTGTCTGAGTTCTGAGGAGCATCAGCCCAGCCTCCCTATATTCCCAGGTGGGGAAACAGCAGCAGTGAGTTGAAGGTCTCTGTGGCTGCACCTTGGCCCGTGCAGCAAGTCAGGGATGAAATTTAAGTTCCAAACCTGCCAACACTTCCAAACCTGGTTTATTTATTTCTTATAATA
>JAOEGS010012061.1:24821-39594 GCA_025447755.1 Corythornis vintsioides | reverse complement strand
ATCTCTGGAGACACTTAAGACCCGCCTGGATCTGTTCCTGGGTGACTTGGTCTAGGTGATCCTGCTCTGGCAGAGGGTTTGGACTAGATGATCTTCTAGCTCCCTTCCAACCCCTAATATCTATGAATGAATCCTCCAGGAGCAAGGGCAGCAGGGGAAGAGGTGCCAGGGGTCACGCTGCTCCCTGCTATGCCCAAAGCCACCCTGAGGAGGGAGATGTTCTCCAGTTATCTGCTCTCCAGCCGGGACAGGAGCAGGGACTCCTGGCTCTCAGTGAGGCGACAGGATCATCTCCTGTCTGTGGGCAGGGGAAATCTCCCATTAAGTGATTTATTCCCACTCAAGAAATGCATTTTTCCATCATCGCAGTCACGTGGCTGGGACAGGACGTGTCCTGCCTCCCTCTGCCTGGGATCACTCCCGATGCTCCCATCCTTCCACAGACCTATCCCGTGGGAAAAGCTGCTGGGTGGGTGTTGGGGAACAATGCTGGAGCCACATTCATGCCACTGCTGGGTGAGATGATGGCTGGGGCATATGGGAATCTGCTTAAACACCCAGAGAATGATCCTAATGTCAGCCCACCCTGCTCCCAGGAAGGTTCTGGTGTTTGATCTCCTGCCAGGCTGGAGTTGAGGCTGACACAGAGACAGAGCCACTAGTGTCCCCTGGGAAAAGAGGCTGGGGGCTCAGGAACCCCTGGCAAAGTGGGTGTGTGGCTGTTCTGTGTTTGGGCTTCTGAAAACAGAGCCTTGCAGGAGGAAGAAGTGGTTGGAGCCAGTGCTGCTGGGGCCTTTTGAGAAATCCCATTTGGGCTAAATCTGAAGAAAACCCTGTGGAAATACAAATGTTCCTCATGTACCAACAAGAGTTTCTGGGTTCCAGCATCAGTGGGTTGGAGACCAAACAGCATTTGCATGGAAAGCCATGATTGTCTTTGTAATCCCACGCTTGCTGTCATTCCAGCCTGAGCCATTCGGTGTCCCTTGGCATCTCTGCATCCACACAACTCTGGAATGGCTCTTGCTGGCAGTGGCTCTGCATGCAATGTCTCTCTGTAGACAGTGTCTGCAGAACTGACTCTTTCATCTACCTGTCTGTGGTGTGAAGGCAGCTGCACAGCCAGCCCCCCCCACACTGTGTGTGCTGCAGGTGGCTTTTGTCAGGCTCTGCAGAGATCTGGGAGGTCTGTGGTCCTGCAGTGTGGGGTGGGTCTCTCTGTCACTCTCTTTTGTCTGTGCAAGGGATTCTTCCTGCAAGGATGGGGGGATATCTATGTGCTCCCCATGGTGAGGGTTCACTGGGAGCATGCCAGCTCTGTCCTAGGGAGCCACCTGTTCTACTCCCCGTGGCATTGGTGTCACAGGCTGTGGTGCTGTGCATGCTTGACCTTGGTTCCCTCCAGCCACACATGGTTCTGCTGGCACCAATGCTCCCTTTGCAGCAGAGCTCAAAGGTCCAGATAAGTGAGCACCTCATCCAGGACCTGAACCCAAACATTCCCATATGCTTTTGCCTGTGCTAAGCATCCTTCTCCCCTCTAGACTCACAGCAGGAGCCTCCGAGGCTTGGCTATGCCTGGAGCTGGGAATGCTGAGCCTCCCTCCTGCTGCATCTCCAGCTCTGGGAGCATGGGAGCTGTGTGTGAATATGGGGCTGGCAGCTTGCTCCTGAGGTGTGCCAAGGTGGGGAGCTGAGCAAGGCATCAGTGCTGGGGGCAGGAGGCACAGTGGAGTTGGCAGAGCAGGACCAAGGGGCCATTTTTCACTCTGTCACTGGCAGGTCACGTATCCTTAAATAAACAGCAGAATAAATAATTTGCAGCACTTTGATATGGGCAGATTGGCTATGAAAACACTGCAGCTAACAAATAGCTCTGTCAGCTCTAATTTCTTATGGCCTATCTAATTGTTATCTGGGAATACCAGTTTGAAGTTTGCTGCAAGGTTCATTTGTCAGCGAGGCACCAAGACTGAGAGAGAGCTGCTGGGCTTCTTATCCCTTTGGTGTGGTGTCTGGCTCTGCAGAGGCCATGATTTTGCTGCTTGGGGTGTCCTGGGCTTCTCTCTGTGTCCTTGGCTGGAGGGTGTCTGTGTGTCTACTGAGCCCCATGGTACCTGGGGACCTCGTGGTGGGGTGTCCACAGAGCATCGTGCCTGGCTGAAGTGATGACACATAACCAGGGCACTGCAAGCTGCTGCTTCCACCTCTCCCTGAGCTGTGGCTGCTGCTAAAAGCAAGTGACATGCTGCAGAGTCTGAGCCAGAAGGCAGTGGTGCAGCCCTGCAGGGAGCAGTAGGATTTATTGCTATCAGGTGTTTTCCCAGCACTGGGCCATGCTGCAGCTCCCCTGGGATCAGTCTGCAACCCGGGGTGGCTTTGGAGCCATTGCTGCCTCCCATCCATCTGTGTTCAGCCCCATCCCCAGAGCTGTGGAAGCTGGAAAGGTGGCAGCAGGTTCGGGTCTGTGCTCTGCTCCTCCAGCACATGAGCACTGGCACAGGGATCCTCAGTGAGGGGCACAGAGGGGCTGGCTTTGTGCCACCTGCTGCAGGCATTGGCAGTGCCCTGCTGAGCTCCCAGGTGCCATGGAGCATCATGCAGAGGTGGGGGGTGACCAGCTTGGACCCCCACCTGGGATCTTTCAGGGCTGAGGCAAGCAGAGCTTTAGGGAATGTGGAGCATCTGTGGGTTTGTCTCTAAGGGGTGGCTGAGGGAAGAGAGTGGCAGCCTGAGAGCACATTCCCCATGGCTCATGTCACATCCTGGGGTCTCTCTTTTGGGTTGAATCATCTTCAGAGAGTCCTGAAGAGCTGCTGTGAGGCTCAGCCCCTCTGCCACAGCTCAGTGTCCTCACAGATTATGATCCCAAATGCCAGCACTATCCACACCCATGAGCAAACCCCATGGCACGTCCCTGCCATCATCTCCTGGCGTGATGGACAGGTCAGGGTGACAGGACAGGAGGCAGGAGGGGAGAATGGGCTTCACTGATGGTACATGGGAGGTTTTGTCTCTCTTTTCCAGCACTGGCCACCAAACAGACCTATGTCAGCTACAGCAACCACGCCATTTAGCTGCTGCCACTGCAGCAGTGTGGGAAGGAGCCTGCGGGTGCCACGACCCAGGAGGGAGCTGAGGAGCATCGTGCAGATGGGACAGAGAGGTGGCAGCAGGGAGGGGGACACACACAGAGTTCCCAGGGAAGATGCAATCAACAGCAGCAAAAAAAAAAAAAAAAGAGATAAATACATAAAGAACCAATCAAAAGAAACCACCAACCACCATGACAATGCATGCCTCCCACGGAGGGACAGCTGAGCAGGGGGGATGTGGTGTGGGGAAGAGGTGATGGACTTCAGCAAGTCTTTGGGGTTTGTTTTTTTTCCCTGTATCTTGGCAAAAAAAAAAAAAAGAGACCTGATATTTTCCCTTTTCTGGAATTCGTGAGATTGTTTGTGGTTGTGCAGAACCTTCTGTTTTCTCTCTTTTGGGTTCTTTTTCTTTTTAATCCTCTGTTTTCTTTTGTTCCTGTCTTCCTCCGTCCCTCTTCACTCTCTCTCCCGTATCCTACCAAATTCTCTATGTTGCAAAAAGGAAAAAAAAAAAAAATCAATAAAAATACTTAAAATTTAAATACTTAAAAAAAAAAAAAAGAAAAACAGACAACAAAATAAAATAAAATAAAACCTAGACTGTGTTCAAAGTGCTGATTTCTATAGGTGGTTAATTAATGTATGTGATGACCATATGGATTGAAATATGTCTGCTTTTTATGTACCGACCAGTCAGAGCAACCCACAAAAACATACCAAACCAACCCACAACACGAAAGGAAAACAACAAACAAACAGAAAATACAAAACCAACCCAAGTTCAGTGCCTGGATGTTTCTGAATTATTCGATGACTGTGTAGAGCATGATCGTTTTTATACAAGGAGATTTCTAATAAAAGACCATGGTTTTGCACTCAGCGTTTGCTGGCTCTTGGTGACTCTTCGTTTCAGGCTCTGGGAGGGGATTGGGTTTTGGTTGAGGGGGAAGGTTCTGGGTGGCCAAGCTCTTGGGGGCTCCGTGGAGCATCGTGTTTCTTCTCCAGGGCCACCCCGCTGCACACCATGGGAGAGGGGATGGGATGGAGAGAGGATTGCTCAGCATCACCCTGGCACCTGCACCAGTGCTCAGGGCAGGATCTGGGGCAGCAAGAGCTGGATTTCTCTTCAGTTGCTCTTCCCCAGGGTGTGGGCTGAGGCTGGAGGGATTTTCCAGGGCTTCCTCTGCAGGGCCAGCTCCACCCTCCCCATCAGGCCCAACCTGGGCTAATTAGGGAGTTGCCAGCTAATAAAAGCAGCTCTGCCCCAGGTTGTGGGGGGTGTTTATGTTTTCTGGTCCCTTGGGATGGCCCAGCCTAGGATGCAAGGTATGTGGTTTTTCAGAGTCTTCTTTTTTGTATTTTTGGAGGAATTTTGGTGCTTCTGCTGCTGGTGTTTCTGTGCCTGTGCTCTGGGAAAGGCCATTGGGAGGGAGGTGGGGTGTCCAAGCTTGGAGAGCAGAAGGGAGGTGGAGAAAGAAGGTAGGGGGAGATGCTGCTTCTCTCCCCGGGCAGGTGAATGTTTTAGGGTGTTGGAAAAAATGCTGATGCAAGATCCTGGCAAAGGGAGAGTTGGGAATTCTCCCCATGCTGGTTTGCACATGTACCTCCCAGCCCAGAGGTGCTTCTATAGTCCCTTCTGCAAGCCTGAGTGGAGTTCCCCACGTGTTTCTAGACCTATTTGTGTACTGACTGCTGCTTTGCTTTTGGGGGTTGCCCCAGGGAGCTACTGATCAGTGCCAGAAAGGACCCGAGGCTGCTTTGTCTCAGTGTGGAGAGGACAGAGTGTGGCTTGAAGGCAGGAGTTAAAAAAAAAAAAAAATAGAAAAAGAAAAAAGGTAATGAAAAGCTTGAAACTTTGATAAGATCATACTTGTCAAAAGAGCTTCTCTGGAGGAAAAAAAAAAAAAATCTGCTCCGTTCCCACTGCATCCATCACTGTCGGCTCAGATGTGAAATGCTGTCTGGTTCAGAGGGCTCCCAGAAAACCTGAGCTGGTGTCTGCTGCTGTTTCTAGCTCTGAGAAACTGCTCCACCATTTTCTTCCAAGCAGCTTTCCACCCCAAATTTCCCTGATAATGACTGGAAAGGCTGATTCTACCTTAATTACAGCATCCCCCTCCCTTTCCTTATGGTGTCTGTGAGGAGGGGATGCTCCAAGTCCTCCAGAGCCTGGCTGGGGACTGTGCTGTCACCGAGCAGATCATCCAGGTTTGTCCTCAGATGGTCTGGGGAGTTGTTCAGGGCACGGTGCAGCCACTGGAGCTGCTGTAGGGATGCAGCTGAATGCTTTTTAACCTGCACAAATACTTCTTCGAGGTGTTGCTCTGTTGTCTTTCTTGCTCTCCAACTGCTTTCAGATTGTTTCCTTAGGAATGCAGCCAGCTCTGAAACTTGTCCTGCCAGACTCAGGCTGTGCTGCTGAGGTGTTGGAGCAGAAAGGTGTGCAGAGAGGAGGGCTGTGCTGCTGCTGCTGGAGCTCCAGAAGCCCTTGCTCTGGCCAGTGGGGTCTGGGCTTCATTGGCAAGTCCTGAAGAGCTGCTTTGGCTGCTCTCTGGGGGAACAAGTAATTTGGCTCAACTTGGATGTGGTTTCAGGTAGATTCATGTTCCCCTCCTGTCCCAGACTCTGTTTAAACACAATAGCTGTCCTGATTTCTTGGTGGATCTGCTGGAGTGTTAAATCAAAAGACTCCTCCTGTGGGCACTTCTTTTGGTTTAAGTATGCTCTGCAGTCACTTACTCCACTGATTCCAGCTGAAATGATATAAAGCTGCTCTTCAAGAGACGTGCCAAATGTTTGCACAAATCCAGCCTCGTTGGTCTTGAAGGAGAATTGGAGTTGGCCCCTTTTTCTTATCAGTTAGACCTATTTTTACCAGCCCTGCTGAACAGTCCTTGAATCACTGCTGAACCCCTCACAGTGCTGGGTGAATTTTAGCAGCAGATCCAGCAACATCCCAACGTGGCTGGTTAATTTTAAGCAGCATTTCCCTGACACAGAACTGTTTAATACCAGCCACTTACTTGATTAGGAAAGCTAATTGAAAGGGAGCAGTCAATAGGCAATTGAGATGGATGTGGAGGGATGTGGATCTGATCAGCTCTCGTGTCAATAACCACAGAGAGACCAGGGATGCTGCTCTGGAGGGTTTGGGAGATTATTGTGTCTGTCAGGACTGGGTTTCTGCTTTGCTTGGTATTTTTGAGGGCAGTTCTGCTTCCTGAGACTGAGCAGAAGAGCAGAGTGGTTTCCTAGGTACTATATTCCTAATTTTTGGTATTTTGTGTATATATTTTAAAGAAGGCACCTGTCCTGAAATTGATGCTGTTATTTCTCCTCTTCACCTCCTTTTACAGCTTAAAAACACTTGTCAAATTCTCCTTATTTCTGTGAAGAGTAATAATTGCTCGAGTTCCTTAAGTGGTTGACCTGCAAGTTGTGGTTTTGTGGTTTTTGGTTTGCTTGGATTTTTCTGTGTGGTGGTTTTTTTGTTTGGGTTGTTGTGGGCTTTTTTGGGGGGTTTCATACCTTTGTTGTTGTTGTTGTTGGTTTGTTTTGGTTTTGTTTTTTATGGTGGTTTTTTTATGTATATGTTTCTTTTTTTAGTGGCTTGGATTTTTTTTTTTTTGTGGTGTGGTTTGTTGTTTGGGTTTTTCTCATTGTGGTGTTTTGTTTTGGCTTGGGTTTTATGTTGTTATTCTGGGAATTGCAATTGCAGAAATGCCTCCACTGTGCCCACCTTGATGGTGGTGCCATCTCCCTCCACCACCTGCTCATCTTCCCCTACTCCTCAAGCTTTCACTTGGCCTTGGCTGCCATTCCCAGTCCCCAGCTCTTCTCAAGTCCTTTTTCCATGGACAAGTGGGAACTTCTGGGGTCTCAGTGCCCTTTCCACAGCACAGCTCGGGGCTGGAGCAAGGAGCTGTGTCCAGGCTCATCTACCCAGCCCTGTGTGCAGCAGCAGCAGCCATGTGGGAACCTCTCATTTACTCTCAGCTGTGAGAAGCAAATTACAGACTTTAGTGGCACAATTAGGCCAGCTCAGTAGGAAATGGAAAAACAAAATAATATTTCTGCTAATTTCTCAGCCTGCCCATCACCTCATCCCATGCTCCTCCTTAGCACTGGCTTGGGAAAATCACTCCCCTGCCACCTGGATTTTGAGACCTCCTACTGAAGCCACAGCAAAGCTCTGGAGTAAGCAAAGCTGGAGGAATGGGGTGGAAAGAGCAGGGCTGGAGGAGAAAAATGGCATTTTCCTTGCTCTGAGACAGGTCTCCATGGAGCTCCTTTTCCCACAGGGAAAGGCAGAGTCCTGTTGTGCCCTGGGAGAGCCAAGTGCTGCTCAGAGCAAGATGCAACTTCCATTTTGAGCAGAAGGCAGCAAAGGCTGGACAGATGTTGTGGATCATTACACAGTGGGGGGACCAGCTCTGCAGCGAGCAAGTGGAACTAATTTTTCTGTTATGAAGCAAAGCATTTCTCCCAGTGAGACCCACTGGCAGCCAAAACCTTTGGCCTGGGGCATCAGGTCCTTGTTGGGCCACTGGGAGCTTTGAAGATGCAAATAGAGACCTTAAACTTAATTTTCCTGGTCTGTGGGAAGCCAGCAAGGAGGATGGAGAGCTGTGATGAGCACAGTAGTGCTACTGACAGGAGGGTGATGTCTCTGAGGGGAATCAGGAGGACAGTGGGTGCCCCAGAGGGAGGTGAAATCCCCCCAGAGGGAGGTGAAATCCCCCCAGCACTGTGGCTGGGGAAGAACCAGCAGCAGAGTGGAGCTGGATGTGCCAACCAGCTGGTTTCCCAGTGGTGAAGTGGCTGGATGGAGGGGGGTGTGTGTGTGTGTGGTGTGGTGTGTGTGCCACTGTCTCCTCTCACTACCAGTGTTCCATTGTATGGTCGAGCAAGTCAGTGGCAGATTGTGTTGAAATCTCACTTCAGAGGCAAAAGCTGCAATTAGCATTTAATGAAGCTTCTTGCTTTTATTTTTAGGTAACCTCTGATTCCCTGACTGTGTAATTTAGTCCTCCATTGCTTGGAGATAATTAAAGTATGTCACTATAATTTGCTTTTTTAAAAGCCTGTAATTATGTTTTTATTGAGAATAAAAAAAAAAAAGGGGGGGAGGGGGAAATAAAAACAATTTTGGAGGAAGAGAAAGCTTTGAGTGGGCAAGGGAGGGGGGATGCTTCTTCCAGTGTGAAGTCTTAGGAGACTTTCCCAGGATGCTGGGTAGACTGGAGCAGAGGAAAGGCTCCTTCCATTTTAGTGTGAATAATAACAAGTGGAGGTGTGTGAGTTTTGGGTCTCCACAAGCCCTGAACATGTTTTGGGTGCAGTATCAGTTGGGTGGGATGCAGCATGAAGTGCCAGCATTGCTTCCTCTGCTGCTGTGTTTGTCATCTTCAGCATCATTCTCCTTCCAGCACCCTGGAAGGGGATGGGAGGGGAGAGCCCTGCTCTGTCTAGACCCCAACCCCCAGGCTCTGGGGCAGCCCAGGGTGAGCTCAGCCTGGAGCAGGAGAGCAAAGGTTTCATCCCTGTAGCCTCTCACTCCAAAGACCATCCTGCCAACCTTGGGAAAGGCTTTTTTTTGATGACCAAATGGGCTTTGCTGGTGCAGGGCTGCACAGCTCGTGCTCAGTGACCTCCCTGCACAATGCCACAGTCAAGTGGAGGAATTCAGCAGATGCTCCCAGGCCTGGCAGTGCTGTGCAGCCTTTGGGAGACATTTCCTGCAGCCTGGGTTATATTTGCATCTCTAAATGCTGCTGCTGGATGTCAACCAACCTGTGTCCCTCCAGTTCCTCCCGGCACTAAGGCTGGATGTGCCAGCTAAAGCATCCCTGCTGCAGCCTTTGCAACTGGGCTGTGCATGGCCCTGGGCCAAGTGCTGCTCCTGGGCAGCCCAGAGAAGCTGTTTCTCTGCAAACTGGTCTGAAATGAGAGTGTGGCCATCACAGGAGGAATTGCTCACCAGCAATTCACAGCCTGGAAATAGGCTGTTGGAGGGAAGTTGAATAAGGAATAAATTCAAGATAATTGATTGGCCTGAGGCCAGTTCACAGCCAGAGAGTGCTGAAATGAGTTGGATTGTTGGCTTTTTCTTTAAGTTAGTTTTGCTCAAATTTTTGAGCCCTAAGAGGTTACATTTAGTTTAGAATATATTTAATCCACTAAAATGCCAGTCTTCTCTGCTGTGGAGTTCAGATCAGATCCCAGGCTTTACTCCTTATCTAAATGCAAAGGTTTCTTGCCAGAAATACAAAGCAGGGGGGAAAAAAAAATAAAAATCTTGGTACTTAGGAAAAGTGATGTGATGAAAGAGTGCAGTGCTGGCCTGTGTTCCAGTGCTGGCAACCTGCTGCCTCTTGAGCTGAATCCCCACTGACACATGCCCTGTTTCCTTCCTGCCTGGACTGGGATGCAGCCTCTAGGGGCTCTCACTCAATCCCAAGGTGTTCACCACGTCTTGGATGCTGCAGGTGACAAGCTGGGGTCCCTGCAGCCAGCCCATAATGCAGCTATTTTGCATGCACTCAAATTTGGTGCAATCCTCTGCAAAACTTCTCTGTGGAGGTGGGGCCAAAGTGACTCAAAATGGCTTTGCTAGAGCAGTTTTTCTATTCGAGTGTGTCCTCGGGCTCTGCATCCACCCCCAAACTACCTGCTCTCCAGGTGTCTGAGTTCCATGTCCCTGGGAGTGGGCTCAGTTCCCAGGCATGTTCCTGCTCCTCCTCGCTGTGCAGAAATCCTCCTCCCGAGCCAGGTGTCACGGCACCAGCCTCGCAGAGCCTTTGTTATCTTCTGGGTGTAACAAAAGGAAGGAATGGCACTTAAAACCCAGTAAAACCCACACACCATCCTCGGCTTTTGTACTGGTTGCTATGGAAACCCCATCCATGTGCCGGAAACGCTGGAGTATGCAAATGAGCTTCTTAATTAGTTCTTCTCAGTCTTTCATGCTCCTGGTGCAGCAATTTGATCATTAGGTGAACATGCCACTTAATTATCAGCAGCTTAACCAAACACAAGCTGGGGTGACCTTTGGGGTGCTCAGAGGGTGTCCTGGGAGCCAGCTGGTGATGGAGGGGTGATGGAGACCAGTTGCTGCCCAGAGGTGGCTGTTCCTCTAACAACTTTCATACTGGTGGGAGCTGCCAGAGTGGTTTCTGTTGCCTTTGGAGAGGAGCAGCAAGCAAGAGTGGGTTTGTGTCTGCAGAATGCCCCAGCCTTCCTGCAGAGGGGTGCCCAGCTGCTGGGGTCTCAGCAGCGTGGTCGTGCACGCAGCAGGTTGATGTCGTGTGGCTAAGTTGAGCAGAAGAACCCATCCAGCTGCTTGTGGGGTGGAGAACAGGCTGGAAAACCCAAGCCTCGAATATCTTTGGACTGTAGGGCAGGTTGCAATGTCACCCTGGCTCTGCTGGCCTCGGGGGAATGGGCTTGGATTAGTTGCCTCCAGCCCAGCGTGGCAGTTTTGCAGAGCCAGCTGCCAGCCGGGCTCATGTGTGAGCTCTTGCTGGAAATGCTATGAGTTTTTCACCAAACAAGCTTCATTAATCGTCTAATAACCGGATTAATTAAGGACACTGAAAGTAAACAGCAAGAATGTAATTTGCCTCTGATTGCTGTGTAATTGCAGAAGGATGGTCCTATTTGCATATGCAGAAAGTGGTGTTGACAGAGGCGCTGGGACCAAGCACAACAATTTATGGAGGGCAAATGTGCCCTTGGGGTGTGCAGACCCCTTCAGCCATACTCCTTGATGCCTGCATCTATATATATTTTTTCTCTGTGGTTCTCTGATTTCCTCCCAATTAGCTATTTGTGAAGCTTTCCGAGCTATTTGCTTAGGCAAACCCTGATGCTCCAAATAGACTGTGATAGCAGCTTGGGAACACTCTCCCTTGTCCTGCAGAAATAGGTGAGAAGAAACCTCTTTCTCTCAGGGCTGTCCTGCTGAGGGTTAGAACCAGTTCTCCAGCTAACCCTCCTTACTTGGGGCTCAGGGATTTTGGTTGTGCTTGGAAGAACTTGCCTTTGTGAGCCTCGGGGAGCTTCTAGTGTCCTGAGAGGAGAGCAAGAGGTGAAGTGGGGGCACACAGGGAGGAAAGCAGATGCTGTGGGGATGGGAGGCAGAGCCAAGGGCTGAATACCAGTGTTTGAGTTCCACACCATCTTTCCTCTCTCCTATCTTCCACCCCTTGTCAGCTTTTTTTTTTTCCAGCACTTCTCTTTTTTTCCCTGCAAATGAAGACATCTGGATGGTGACTAATCTTCTAACTCTCTGCCTCCCATTAGCCCTGAGTGAGCTTTCTTCTTGCATTTGACCTTGTCAACACTAGATCTAGGCTGCTTGAGGAATGATAGCACGTGGTGCTCTGCAGAGAGGACAATCCCCTCCCTCTGTGCACACACACACATGTGCCCAGAGGGGAGAACTGGAAGGACTAATTCCACCTTGGAGAGCCCCAGGGTTATATTTTTCTCTCTCCCTGACAGAAGCAACTCGGTGGAAACCTGCAATGGAGAGGGAGGTGACCTTTCAGGAGCAGCCCAGAACATCCATGGCAGGCATGATTTCTAAGTGTATCTGGCAGCTTGGGGTTTTTTTCCCTCGTGGTAGTGCTGAGTTCTGTACACTCCAGCTATTGCATAGTGTTCTCCTCAGCCTCTAGGTAGACCTGGATCAAATTGGCTTGCATTGTTTGCTTGAGACAGGCACCTGCTGCTCAATACTGTCTTCACACTCAAGCAGGATGAAAAGCAGTGAATACTCCTTTGAGCAGCTTTTTAGAAGAGATCTTGCTTGGAAAAAAAAAAAAATGGATGGGGGCCATTTTTTTTTTTTGTTCTGCTGTTTTCCAGCAGAACACCAGTGACAAATACCTATGAAGAAAAATGGAGACTTGGGACTTCCCTCCCTCACCCCCCTCGCCCTGGCCTTGTTTGTGGGCAACTTTCCCATCAACCATTTGTTTCCATGCAGGGTCTGAAGGTTTTGGGCCAGTTTCCCAAAGCTTTGTGCTGTACCTGTCCCAAACAGCTGCCAAACTCCATTCATCACAGCGTTTTGTTTTCCTCTTCTGGAAATTCCAAACGTTGAGAAGGAAATCAAGTTTTCTGTGCAACTCGATGGGGAGAGGGGTGGAAGGAAGGTGGCCACCTGGTTATCTCACACTGCCTTTCTGTGAGCTGCCTGAAACCTGTCGTCATATCTCCAGTGAAGCAGTTGATCAGGCTGCCTGGGTGTCTGTGTTTGGCTCCTTGCTGTGGCTCATTAGAGGTGGTGTTTGTTTCTGGTTAGCCATGAACTTGAAGAGCAAGACAGGGAAAGAGCAACAATTGTGATTAGGGCTTTGTTTTGAACTTCTAAAATCTCATTTTCCCCGTGGTGAGCAGTAGCCTAGAGCGGCTGTAGGCTGCACCCCACTAATGCTTCACAGTGGAGTGATCAGAGAGAGAAACAAGGGAAGCAATCAGCCCCTCCTGGATATGGAGGGGATGTGGGTGGTGCTGCCTGCTGTGCCTTTCAGACCTCTCCTGTTGCCAGCATCACTTCTTCAAGGAACTGAGGACAAGGTGAGGGCTCTGCTGCTGCTGCTGCCTGCTATAAGCCACACAGGGGTATGTTCAGCCCTCCCCTAAAACAACCTGGACTTCTGGAGCTGTGGCATCACTGCCTCTTGCCTAGGGTAAGCCAGGGCTGCTCAGTTTTGAGAGCACCCCTTTGCTCCCTCTGCATGTTGGCTCCAGAAGATCCAATATTTGGTTGGTCTTAACTTGTGGACATGAGTCAGTTATTAAGGCTTAAAGTAATTTCAGCTGTTTCTTTCCTTGTGCATTGGAGTGTGAGGGATCTGCAAGAGCTTTACCTTGAATAAATGTTGGGAAACTCAAAGGAATGGACACACAGGCCTTCTGCTGTGTCCAACTTAAATAATCCTTGGCAGTGAGAAAACAGATCCTGCTTTGATCCCTACCTCACCTTGGCACCAGCAATTAAGCTTTCCCTGATCTCACTTTGATACCCCCTCGTTCCCAGTGGGCTCTGTATCCTGATGCTGGTTTTCAGGGCAGAGGGGGAAGCTGCCTCTGGTCTGACTGTCAATGCTGCTGCTTTTCCATGATTTTTTTTTTCAGCTGCCTTGTGTTGTGGTGTTTGTTGTAGTGGGGTGTGTGTGATGCTTGTTCATTTGTTGTTTTGGGTTTTTTTCTGTGTATTTTGTTTTTGTGTGGGAGGTGTTTTGTGGGGGTTTTTTTGTGTGTGATTTTTTGGTTGGTTTTTGGATGTGTTTTGGGGTGTTTTTTTTTTCTTCTTTATGGTGCAGGGGGGAATACTTAAACCCTGCTTTTTAATTTTTCTCTTCTCTGTAATTAGATGTAGCAGTGATCAAAATATGTTGCATTGCACCGCAAGCTTCTCCAGGCAGATGTTTCATGACCAGAGGAGAGATGACTTCATCCTTTACAGTTGGGGAATATTAAAAGACAGGAAAAAAAAAAAAAAAGGAAAAAAGTGAAGGAGAATTTCCTGTTGTGTGAATTCATCTCACAAAGCTCCAGGGAATGGATGTGTGAGAGAAGAACCAGGGCCAGCAGGGAGAGGGAGGGCAGGGTTTTTTTTTGTCTGGTTTGGTGTTTGTTGGGGTTTGTTTGTTTCTTTTTACCCTGCTGGCATACAGATCCTGAGAAATTGATCCCTTGGGACTTATTTTGCTGCAAGAAACAGGGATGGTGGCTGTGACCCACCTTGCTGCTTCCCTGCAGTTCTCCTTGGAGGGTTTTTGGCATGAGACAGGCTGTCAGGTCTGCATTTTGACTTTCTGGGGTGCACGGGGCCCCTCAGCTGCTGTTGCATCCCCTCCAGCTTTTATGTGTGAGCTTTCAGAGGAGTTGGGGAGGTTGCAAAGGTGAAATAAAGTCCACTCTCAGTCCTTGGGCATCTGGCACTCTTTGGTGCGTGGTACTTTGTATTGGTGACAAGAAGGGATTAATTCCCCAAGTACAACTGGCGGAGGAAGGTGGGGCAGAGGAAAAGATGTGGGAAGGTCTGTAAATGGTCCCTGGGGAGGACAGCACCCAACGTGACCAGCTTTGGAGCAGAGACTTGGGTTGGGGGGGGAGTGTTGAAGGGAAAAAAAAAAGTCTCCTGTGCTGGGAGCACCAAGTACAGCTCCTCCAGCTCGGCTCAATAAGAGAGCCATCAGAAGTAAAAATGACAGCAATTCTGCAGTCAATATAATGCGGTTGCAGGTTAAATAAATAATGTGTGAATGATAATAATTGCAAAATGATACTATTTCATCTGCCACAAACATGTGGTTAAGCTCTCATTAGCCCAGCCGACGAGCTTTGCGGGAAGCACAGGCTCTTTGAAAGCTGATCTTTGGATTATGCCTCTATAGAAATTCCTGGGCTGCTTTTGCAAGCATTTAATAATGCCAGTGAGTAAGTTTGCTCACAGGATTGAGAGGACAATCAGAAAGGCCAGCACCTCAAAGTGAAGCTGGATTTTTATTTATGTATTGGATTGATGATTTTTTAGGTTCTGGGGGCTTTTGAAAAATTGTGTTTATAATTAATGAGCTGTATTATAGTCCTTGACATCTGTAGGGAAAAAGTTTTATTTATATTTATTAATTATAATATATAAAATATATTTTATATCGATT
>JAOEGS010012061.1:0-10865 GCA_025447755.1 Corythornis vintsioides | reverse complement strand
ACCTAGACCAAGTCACCCAGGAACAGATCCAGGTGGGGCTGGGATGTCTCCAGAGCAGGAGACTCCACAACCTCCCTGGGCATTGTTCCTTGAGAAGGATTGTGTAAATAGAGTATACCCAGCTCCTTCTGCACCAGACTTCTCTGCCCTTCCCTGGGAAGTGGGAGCAGTTTTGCAAGCAAGGAAAAAAAAAAAATCCAGTCTTTTCCCAGTATCACAAACCAACCTGAGTCTCTGCTTGTGCAGAGCATGTTCCCTTTAATGTCCCCCACTCCCCCACGGGAGCCTGGGGATGCTAATTGCTTGCGAAGGCTCTCTGAAGTGTTTTGCTTGCTGGATGTGTTAGGGTGATCTCCCAGCAGCACTTGTGAGAAGCTGCAGTCCCTGGCACCAGTGAACTGCCCGACTCATCGCTGATCGATGGCCATTGCCTGCAGCACTCAGAGGCTGGCAGAGCCCACAGTGTGGGGGGAGAGGGGGAGAATTGCTCTGGGTTGAGACAGGGAGAGAAGCTGTTAAAATTCAGTGCTCAGATGGAAAGTGTAGAGTTGTTGTGTTCCCTCTGGTTCCACTGCCTTTTATTCCTTTCCCCTCTCCAAGCTGCTGCTTGTTCAGCACCATGTGGCTTTAGGCACAAAAGGGCCACCCACCCTGAGGGGTTTTTTTTATCCATGTGGTATGAAACTTCTTGGTGGGAAAAAGCTTGACACCTTCTGTGTAGGGTGAAGAGCCTCTGTGTTGGAGCAATGCAGAGCTGGGTTGCTCTTGGTGCCCTGCTCCCTGGCTTTTGCCCAGGATGGCCACATATAATGGTTGCATATGTGATTGGGGGGGGTTGACAACGTGGTTGCAAGAGGCAGGTCTGGGAATGTAGGCTCAGCACCTGTATTGACCAGAGCCTGGCTCATTTAAACCAAAAGGAGCTGCTGGGAGGAGCAGAGTGATCTGGATCTGACTGGGAGATGCATCGAGGAATCCAGTGCTTTTGTAGCTTGTAGTTTACAACCAGCCAGTGTGGGCAGCTTTCCCTGCTTTTCATTATCCTGCAAAGCCATTTTCCAGTTAATAAATTCTGTGGTTTATTAGTAGGAAGCTTGTTTTTCCTCTTGGTCTCATTGCCTCCCCTTCTCTGTGGGGCCTGAGCCAGAGCACTCGGAGGGCTTTGCAAGCTGTGCTCTGAGATGTGGGTGGGCTGCTCCCCCCTCACACCCCATCCTTCCTCTGCATAACCCCAGTTCCACTGGTGTTGCCAAGCCAGCCGTAGGTGCCAAGCAGCAGAGCTGGCTCCCCATGTGCAGGGAACCCCATTACAGGAGCCCTGGCAGGATCCCCATTACAGGTGGCTAATTGGAGGCAGCAAGACCAGCCTTTGGCTTTCAGATCCTAGCAGGAGCACAGGGAGTGGGCAGCAGGGTTTACAAATGTGGGAGGTTTTTAAAGCAAATCTGATTTGGAATTGTCAGGGTGAGAATTGAGTTTTCCTCTGAGCCAGGCTGGATGACTGGGCACTGCTGCTTCTTCACTGGGGTTTGGAGTTTTCTGTTTGCTCCTGACTGATTGCACAGGACAGAAACTTCCACGGTTCTGCAGAGCCTTTGCATGGGTGCCTGGCTGTTGAAGGTGCAAAGATCCTGAGGATGGGTAGGAAACCAGTGGGAAGGTTGTTGCACTACCCCCTCCCTTTTATTTTCCTTTTTATCTGTACTAATGATCCCACTCTGGGGGTCCTAACAGTGATGGCACCACTTTAATGCTGGGAGGCATCTGCTCTTAGCAGATGTGAAAGATGCTACAATCTAAATGGGCAAGGTGGGTAGGCAAAGGATAAGAGAAAAGCCAAGGGACAGCAGATCAGTGAGAAACCCAGGAGGTGACCCTGAACTGTGTCTCAGAACAGCCCTGCTTCCATCTGTCTGCTGTGGCCCAGATGCCAGCATGGAGATTTCTCGTTTACACCTTGAATCTGGGGTTAAGTTGACTCCCTCCTCCTGCAATTCTGGCCTCATTCAATCTTACCCAGAAGAAAAACCTCTTTAATACTTCATGTGCCTGTGCTGCTGTGGCATGTTCACACTGTCAGCGAGGAGAGAAAGTCCTTTTGACACCAGAGTGGAATGAGACCTCATTTTGAGTGTGGCTGCAGGAGGTGACTGAGTCACTGGAGCCACCTGCAAGCACCCTCCTGCATCCTTGACAGCTTCTCCCCTTGATGGGAATTCATCTGTCAGGGATCTGGGCGTTGCTGGTGCCACCCTGCAGTGGGTGCCCAGGGCCAGGGGATGAGAACAGTGTCTTCCCTGGTATCTGACAGCTGTAGGAAGAAGCATCTTTGCTTCCCCACCACACCTCGTGGGGAAGGTCTCCTCACGTTCAGGGCTGGTGAGAGGGGATGGGATATATTGGTACCTTGGTAGAGAGAGCTGGGTGAGGCAGAGATCATTCCTCTCTCTTGCTGGTGGCAGCAGTAAAAAGTGGGAAGGAACCCCCAAAAAATTCCTGTCAGCAGCAGCCAGCAGGACAGAGAAGGTGGGATGCCCATCTCTGCAACTCTCCTAGTGTGAGCACCAGCTGGAATTGCCATCTGAGGGCTGCCCTTAGAAAATGCCCACCCTTTTCTTTCTGGTGGGCAGACTTCAGGTTTCCTCCAACTCCTGAGAGGTCTAAAAAGGCTCTTCCCTCCTGGGAAGAATCCATGTGGCAGAAGCCAAGCCAGCTTGTGCCAGCACAGGAGCTGCTGACCGTGCCAGGGCGTGGGGAGAGGATCCCATCTGTGGTCAGATCGTGGTCCTGTGCTGGCTCTGTCCCTCCTGTCTGTTCCAGAGGGTGTTAGAACTACATGTTAAATAACTTTGTCTTTGGCACCTCTCCCTTGTACTGGCTGTAAATTGATGGCAGTGAAAGAATAGGTGGCTGTTTGCAAAAACAAAGCACCCAAATATGGGCCATTGCTGGAGGAACAAAGAGGGGTATAAAATGCATATAAATCTCCATCCTGTGGTTAAATGGTGTAGGATTTTTTTTTTAATGCCCCTCTTTTTTCTTTTCAGTGAGGATTATATCCTGACAGATGGGCAGCATAAACTGGAACATGAGTTAACAAGCACTGGAGAAGGGCAGGATTTTGTTGAAACACCTTGAAGTTGAAGTCTGTATCTTGATAGCTCTGTGATTTTAATTTATTTTACTTATTTAGAACTTGCCACACCTGACTTGGTTGCCTGATGGGTTTGGGGGGTTTGTAGGAAGAAATGTCCAGCAGGAAAAAGCCCTGGTTGAGGTTCTGGGTGTACCTGGGACAATAGGGTCCCTGCAGAGCACAGGGATGTGGGCTGTGGAGTGAGGCACCACCCCTGTTCTGGGTGCAAGAAGGTGGTGATGGATCCCCCACCCCATTTTTCCTTGGGATTGACACTGGTGCCTGGTTTTTGCTCTATCTCTGCTGCTCTTCCTCCAAGCAGCACGAGTCTGCCTCATGCCTGTTGCTGCTGTCAGGCCAATCAGCAGCCTTTCTAATGAGGCTCCTTCTCTGGCTCCAGGAGCCTCAAAGGGCTGATGTTTTCCTCATCAACCTCTGGCCATGGTAGAGCTCTGTCAGCCTGGTAGGCTTTGGGATGAGAAAGACTTGCTTTGAGGTGCCATATTGCAAATTTCTTTTGGAAGGAAGGGTGTTGGATGCCCTGGACTGCTCTGTGTGTGCTGAGAAAACATCTCAGGCTACTGCAGATCCTGTAGCTGGGTGTTCTTGGCACTGCTGGGGTTGGCCTTGTTCAGCTTTCAGCTCTTAAAATATATTTACTTGTTTATTTTTAACCAAGCTGATAGCAGTCTCTGACTAACAATATTTTTTTCCTCCTGCTCCTCACAGAGGAGCAACCTGAGGTTCAGGTTTATCATGAGGAAGAAGGGACTTTCTAAATCTCAGCTTGTGTGAGTGTTGCTAATCTCTAGGTTGTGTGCCCATGGGCTGCTTGTTTGTGGAAACCTCTCTCCTGGCAATGAGAGCTGGGGCTCAGTGGGTTTGGTGTAGCTTCTCACTGACACAAAGCTCCTGTGTCTCCTTCACTTTTTCAGACTTCTGCTGGGTTTTTTTATGTGCTAGTGATCCCATGGTCCTTCAGGAGCTACATTGAGGTCAGCAAACCCATGGCTGATCTCAGCCCCTGGGATCTTGTGCTGGGCATCATGAGAAGGTGCTTTGGATGCTGCAGGGATGGCAGTGGCCACTGAGAAGGCCTTGGTGAGTTGCAGTGGTGGAAGAGATTTGGGAGCATCTGAAAATCTTATCCTTTGACTTCTTTCTTCAGCATGAAATAGTCCTAGGATTGAAGCAGCTTTGGCAAGAGATGTTTTATTTTCCTTTCCTATAAGCATTCATCTGGAAATTTCCCTTGGCCAGGGTTAGATTGATGGCTCTGGGACAGTTCACAGTCTTCTCCTGCTTTTAGGGGTTTTAAAGGCAGCAAAGTTGGGTCCTTGAAGGGCTGTCAGTAGTCATTTTAACAGTGGTCAGATTGCTGATTAGTGCACTTGTTTTCACAGAGTTAAGCTGGAAAGAAATCTATAGTCCTTGCATTTTTAACTCAATACCCACTCGATAGAACAAATAGAGTTGTAAATGAGAGCAAAGCAGCACTGGAAGTCCTGAACACTCACCTTTTACCCCAGGGGTCTATGGAAACAAGTGCTTTGAGGACACAGCTTGGGAGGGGGACACTCATATTCCCAGGCTATGGAGAGAGAACAGCTCAGGGTAAAATGATGATTAACTTGTAGGCTGGGAGGGATCTAGAGGTAGGTCTCAAACAGGTGTGGTGAAAGCTTTTGCTTTGGGAGAAACCCCAGGGCTGGATCAAAGAATTGAGGTGACCTATCTAAAGGAACAGCTCAAGAAGTCCTCAATGATGGTTCCCAGAACTAGGCTGCAAAAATCAGAGGATGGGATTCAGGAGTGGCCTCCTCCTAAAGGCAGAGGCCTCAGAGGATGGTTGGAAAGTGTTCTGTGTCCTGGTGAACAGAGTGGGAGATGCCCTGGGGTGTACAGGGAGCTCTGGCTCAGAGCTGGGCACAACTAAGCAGCAGGATGAGTCCTGTTTCCCTCACCACAGTTCTGGCAGTAAACCAGAAAAGGGTTGGGGGATTGTGTTGAGATTTTTTTTTTTTTTTTTTCATTTTTATTTTGTGTAAGCATTTTGGGATTCAGTTGGAGGCAAGGTGCAGTGCAGATGTAAGCTCGTTAGAAGATCATTATCATTATTTACCTGCTGTGGCTGTCTGTCTCTAAATAGCATTAGCTGTCAGCCTATTTATCCACATTCCTCTCTAGCCATTAGAGTGGCAAAACACCAGCTTGCCCAGTCTCCCAACCCCTCTGCACCTCTTCCCTGCCTATTTCCCATGCCCGTGGTCACACTGGGCTGCTTGTAATGGGAGCTTGAGGGGCATTCAGCCAGGCTGTACCCTGGGTTCAATCCATCCTGTGCTGCAAGGGAAAATTCAGATTATTTTTTTTTTTCTTCTTTTAAAAGCCTTGAAATGCAACCAGTGTGACCAGACAAAGCATGTTCCCAGTTGGCAACCAGCCTTCACCCAGCCCTGTGTGTCCCCTTGGCAGCCCATGCAGCTCAGTGTCACTCTGGGTAGCTTTGTGGCCGTGTTGCTCAGAGAAGATAATTAGCATGAGGAAGTTAAAAATTGTGTCTTGCACTTTTTACAGCCTCTAACCCTATTAAGTCAGGTCATTTGGAGTCCAGGGAGGGTTGTTTCTTGCCAGCAAAGATTGCAAATGGATTGAGTTCCATTACATTGTTAATTAAAAGGAATAGAAAAAAAAAAAAAAAAAGAAAAAGGGGGGTGGGGGTTGGGCAGGAGGAGCAGCAACATCCTTGTCGGAAATTGAGGAAGGAAAATGAAAGCCTCTTGGGATTTTTTTTCCACAGGCATTGCCTTGATGCTTCAGCCAGCCTGAGGTGTTGGGTTTTTTTGTATTATTATATATTTTTGAGCATTACAGCTCTTACCTGTCCCATTGCCACTCCATCTGGGGAACCCCAAACATCCTGGCTGCACGTTGAGGTGGTGCAGCCCAGAGGAGAGCCTGATCCTGCTGCCAGAGGGGTGGGTGGGTGGTGCTGTGAGGGATCCATCACCCCCATATCAAGGCATTGCTGTTAAATTTTCACCACTGCTATCAGTTGCCCAAAGACCTCGGTGCACTCACTGATTTTTGTAACCCAGTCCCACAGCCTGTGATGTGCCAGACACGATGTGTCTGAGAAGTCTGGGCTGTTTCTTATCAGCTGTCCCTTCACAGTGTCTGAGAACCCTTCTGCTAAGAGTCTTTTGTCCCCTAATAAACCGATAAGCTTCTGGTAATCCACCAATGGCTGGTGGCAGGGCAGCCCTGCTCTCCTGCCTGCCCAGATAAGGAGCTCTTTGCCAGTGGGCAGTGGGTGATACAGCAACAGCCTGTGCTGTGCTGAGTCCCCCACCAGCAGCTGGGGAAGGGTGGGCTCAAGGGAGAGTGTGGCCTCATCCAGCATCACCTTGGCTTGTGCTTGGAGAGGGGATGAGACTTGAGTACAGAGCAACGAGAATGGATTTCTCATAGAATCACAGACCAGCTCATGTTGGAAGGGATCTCAGTAGAGCATCTCAAAGGATCACCTGGTCCAAACATTTGTGGTTGTTATATTATTTTGGTGTTAATTTTATCTGAGGTCTTCCCTGTGCATTGAATCTGCTGCAATACGAACAGATCCTGCCCCAGGACTGTTGGCCACTTGACACGTGAGGAGATCAAACCCAGCCCCAGCCTCCTCACATCCAGAGCCAGCATGGGACAAAGGGCTGAACTGCCCCTCTGCTTCTCCCTGGGCACCCCAGGGGTCAGCACACAGCTACCAGTCTGACTGGTTCATCAGCACCCCAGCTTGGGCAAAGGACCCCTGTGCCTTTGCTAGCCACATGTGCACACATCAGAGTCATTTAGCTTGCCAAGCAATAGGGAGGAAGGAAAGGGAGGGTTTCATTTTATGTTTTTACCATCTTGTTGGCATTTTTCCTGGTTGGGGGGGTGGGGGGCAGGGGCTGATCTTTAACCTGTTATAGCTACAGCCTTTGTTTAGCAGACTCTGGCCATGTTCTTGTTTCTTACAGTAGAAAACAACTCATTAGCACAAGGTATGCTGCAGCCCTGGAGACTCTCCTATTCTGCTTTATTTGCACAGCTTAAGGGTGGAGTGGCTTTCTCCTGGCACTCAGCAACGTTTTGGGTTTACCTCCATGTCCACCTCCTCCTCTGCTCACGTGTTTCAGGGTTAATGCTGGTTTCTCCCTCTCTTTGATACAGGGTTTTGAGCTGGGGGCATAAAATCAAAAGTAGGATCAGTTTTCCCCCTGCATCCTCTCCTTAATTGTGTGTATTTATGTATCTGTTTGCTGCTGCTGGAGAGAGTGGGCACAGCCCAGCAACCTGCTGTGGGGGGATTGGCAATGAAGTATGAAGAAGATGCTGACAGCCTGCTCACGAGGCCTTTATCAATCAGCATGTAATAGAAAAATGTCTCTGGCTTCCTAAAAGCAGAAGGAAGCAAAGGACTTGATTAAAAAGAAAGAGAAGGACAGTGACTGGTTGGAGGGAGCGTCTCTTGGAGGCAGATGAATCATCAGGTAGTTACAGTGAGGGGTTTTGGCTCGAGAGCCAAGTGGGGAATGACCCACCCCCTGCGCTGAGGAGCAAGTTGCACATCACAGAGCCTGTCATGGGTCTTGCTGCCTTTTTCTTGGTGGGGATTTTGGATTAGGAGAGGCAAAGCTGTGGGCAGGAGATTGCCCAGGGGTCCTGGGTAGAGAGCCAGGGATGGGTCTGCACTGCAACAGAGCAGTGGTGCCTGGCATGGACCCTGGAAGCAGGGCATGGGTGTTGAAACTGGGCAGCATCAAACCCAAGGCCTGAGTCCACTTGAAAAAGGAACCAGTTGTACCCACACGGTACCAACTGGGCAAAGCCTGGTGTGTGGAACTGCTGTTAGAGACTGCCTGTGAGTCCCAGCCCATGAGCTCTTGAGGACAGAGCTGTGCCAGGCTCCTCTGAGTGCAAGCAGACTGGTGCCAGCCCTGCTGGCACTTGGTGTGGGTGAACAGGCACTAAATAATTGGCAGCCTATTGATCCAAGGTCACCCATGCCAAGGTGTGATCGATAGAAACGGACAGCTGAGTGATTCTGTAATGAAGTGGCTTCACCTTAGTGGATTTGGGAGAGAGCAAGGGGATGGGAGATTAAATCCTCCTGCCATCGACAGCTCATCAAGCAAAAGATATATTAGGAAAAATTATGCTTCCTGAGCCCTGATGGGAGGAATTGAGCTGCTGGGAACTGTTTGTGCTCTTTGGGGGAACATCAGGCAGGAGAGCAGCTCAGTTGCCTCCCAGCACTGGCTGGCAGGGAACTTCCTGAGCGTGGCAAAGGCTTCAAGGGCTTTGAAGGGATTAAGGAATTAGCAAGGGAATTTGCCACGGCTGCCACTGCAGCCCAGCGTGAGGCTGCTGGCCAGAGGGCTGGTGTGGATCTGGCTGTGCCAGGCTAAACCCCAGCTGCCACCAATGCCTTTCCCACTTCCCCAGCCTGATGGGCTGCGATAGGCAGCAAATCCTCATCTCCACACGTGGAGAGGGTGGAAAGCAGAGTCCAATGGAATCAGGCTGATGTTGTCTGAAGCAAAGTACAGGGTTAGATCCTGCATCTCCTGGCTGCCGTGTCCAGCTCTTAGCTGCTAAACCCTCCTTACCTGCCTGTAACCTCGCAGCAGGGAGGAAAGACAGCAAATAACACTTAAAACCCGTGCAGACCCGGGGTGACAGCAGCCCTGTGACATCTCCTCCACCTGTTTTTCCAGACCAACTTCGTGCTGCCATCCACGGGCCTCTTTATTGAGCTTTATTTCCTCTGGTCTAACTACAGAAAGGAATTGGCAGCAACCACTCTGGCAGGCAGCGTGGAACGGCAGCGGCCGGGCTGTCAGGGCCTCTGGGGTTTTATTGCCCTGCCAAACACCTACATCATGGTGACATGTACATAATTACATATCGGACCGGGGAGGATGAAACGCCTGGCACCTCCTAAACATGTCAACATGATTTGAGAGGTTTGGGCTCAGCTGGACTTCTCAGGCATTAGATTTTTAGACTCCAATCACACGGGCATCCGGAGGATCAATAGCTGCACACCTTAAAGCAGCTGGCTGGAAGGTGAGGGATGCTGGGTGTCAGGGAGGACGATTAAGTTGATGTATGAGTTGGGTTTGGGGTTAGTCACTCCGCCTTCTTGCTGGGAAGAGGAAATCTTGTGGGCAGACTGTGTCTCTGCACCTCAGACCCGTGTCAGCAGCCCCAAGCTGCCCGTGGGATGCTCCGTGACCTTCGTTACACAGCAGAACATCTCCCAGATTCAGTCTTGGATCCAGACTTGCCACCTCATGCTGACAGCAAATAGCTGCTGTTAAGAGATGCAAGTATCCACTGGCTGGGCTCCATCTGATGGCAAATGGTTGCTGGCACAGGGAGTGTGGTGTCACGGTGGGAGATGCTGCAGGTTGTCTTGTCTTTGGCCTTTGATGGAACAATGGGAGAGAGCAGATGGAGTTGTCATTTCAGGTCCTTTAGTGGGTTTTTGCTGAAGCTGCACGGGATGGAGCTGTTCTGCTTTGGGCAACGTAGCTCTCTCTGTGCCCAGTATGAGCTGCCCTTGGAAAACGGGGGGAATTTGTGTTCCTGAGGTGGTGTGGGACAGAAAAAGCAGGAAATTCTTGAGCAAAGCCAGCTGAGATTTGCACTGAGTTTTCTTGCAGTAAGCTTTGGGAATAACTGATTTGAGCTCTTGTTGCAAGAAGCTGAAGTGCCTGGAGTTGTTGTCCCCTCCAGCTCAAACTCATGGCATTAGTCATGCAGGACTTACTAGTGACTGATGAACAATTAATTAAATACTCATTGATTACTCATTAACACTGCACGCTCTCCTTCAGGACAACCCTGCTGTGCTGTAAACCCTTCTTCCCTCTCTTGCTTGGGGCAGCTCTCCCTCAGAAGAACCCCTTGGTCCTTTTTCCCTCTGACCTTTTTCAAGTCCTGTCTCTGACATGGACAAATAAATGAACATGCCCCACATCCCTCTTGGTTCTTACTGTGTCCACAGGACCAGGATCTCTGCACTGGGGAAGGTTTGCACGTGTGAGCCCCATGTGCTGGCAGCTTGGTCAGCCCAGCCAATTTGATTGATAGGGTACATTAATTTCCTTGGTGCAGAATCTCTGCTTCAACCCCATGATTCTCCTGTCATGTCTTGCAAACCATCCCCAGACCAGCCAGTACCAAGGTCTGTGCCACTTGTCTGGGGTCCCCTGCATGTTCTGCCAGCCCAGATTACCCTGTGTGACTTAAGGGGAAAACACCTGCAAACAAATTGAATGTTTCTAAGTGCAAATTGGTTTTTCAATTGCTTAAGATTTAAAGTGGCATTACTGCAAAATAACATTATTTTTAAGGCAGTTGTCTTCGGAATACAGATTTGATTTTGTGTTTTGGGCTGTCTTGGTGGAGCGTGTTGTGTAGGGAGGGCAAGGGAACTGGGAAGAGGCACTTGGCTTGGATTGTTTGGGGACCTTGAGTTAGTTTTTGGCTGACTCGGACATCGTATGAGGCAGGCAGGTCCCAGGAGGCTGGGATGGGTTGGATTACCATCTGGAAACAGAGGGATCTCACAACTGCACTACTGGTCTCATTTTCTTCCAGTATTCCCAGGGAGGTGGTTGAGGCCCCATCCCTGGAGCTATTGCAGGTGAGGTTGGCCAAGGCTCTGAGCAGCCTGGTC
>JAOEGS010012060.1:21849-45019 GCA_025447755.1 Corythornis vintsioides | reverse complement strand
TTAAGTGTCTCCAGAGATGGAGACTCCACAACCCCCCTGGGCAGCCTGTTCCAGAGCTCTGGCACCCTCACTGGGAAAAAGTTCTTGCTCGTGTTGACCCTAAACCTCTTGTGCTCCAGCTTGCACCCATTGTATAACTTGGAGCTTCCCAGTTAAAGAACTGCAAAGTGTAGGGTTTGTTTTCCTCCCCTCCCTCTTGCCACAGCCAGATCTCCTAATCTTTCTCCATGCCATCAGGAATCCTTGTACACAGGTCAAATATCTGCTTATCACCCAAATCCTGTTACTTCATTTATGTCTGACCTGGAGCACTCTGCTGACTGCTCTGGACCTAAGTGTAGGATGCAGGGTCAATCACTTTCCAGATGAAGTCAAACACCATGGTGTGTGGTTAACTAGTAAGTGATACAATGGCTGTAGATTTCTTGACTGAGAATGCTTTACCTGTTGGCAGGATGAAGGCAAAGACAAGGTCCTGAAGTCATCCCAGGCCTTCTTTTCTCAACTCCAAGATCAAGTGAAAATGCAAATCAAAGATGCAAACAAATTAAAGAAGAAACAGAAGACGCAGAAAACACTGTCTGTTCAAAAACTCAAACTGTAATTCAGATTTTTCTGTATGTGGCATCTTGTATATATTAAAATGTTTTTACATCTATGCTGCATTGGAGTAGCTTTTAGTCTTTATATCACCTGAGAAGTTCACAGAACATATTAGAGACACTTTCCTTTACATTTTAGGGTCTACCCTTGCTACTCTTGTCTTTGATTCCCCAAAGCTTGCTGCTCCCCGAGGGCAGATGCATACACAGTGTATTTGTGCTTTGTACTGTTTCTTTCTGGTCCATAGGTCTGTGTCTGCTGCTGTACTGGCTCTGGATGTAGGGCAGGAGTAACTGCATTGAAGGACAAAGTTCCTGGCACTGTAAACTGGAGGTTACTTGTCCAAATCAGCAGCAGCAGCAGCCAGGGACCACACAGAAGCGTTTTAAGGCTGGGCTCACTGAGTAACCAAAGGGCCTCTTTCACTTGCAGGGTCTTTCTCAAGGTGGAAGCGTCTCGCTATTTGCTGAGCGCTAAAGAGAAATGTTCTTTCCGAAGCGGCTGCTTGGCGCCAGTGAGAGCCCATGCGGGGAGAGAGGGCAGCAGGGCTGAGGTTGGCACAGCGCTCTGCTCCCCGGGCCTGCCCGCGCCCATCGGCGCTGGATTGCGCCGGCCTGGGGCCGCCCCGGCGGGGAGGGGCCCTGGGCCCGACTCCCGCTCAGCATCGCGGCGGCGGAGGGGCGCTCGGTGGGGGAAGGCCGCCCTGCTGCCGGGACTCTGGCGTGCTGCGGGGCGGGGAGCGGGGCGGACGGGCGCCTCTGGCCGGCGGGCGGAGGAACGGGAGCCTGAGGCGGTGCGGGGAGCAGGGAGCGGGGCGGTGGCGGGGCGGGGAGCAGGGAGGGGAGCGGAGGGGGGCGGACGGGCGTCCCTCGCCGGCGGGCGGAGAAACGGGAGCCTGAGGCGGTGCGGGGAGCGGCGAGCGGGGCGGAAAGGGCGTCCCTCGCCGGTGGGCGGAGGAAGGGGAGCCTGAGGGGGCGCGGCCTGGGCCCGCCGCTCTCCGCGGTAAGGACGGCGCGGCCGCAGCGCTGAGGCCGCGGCAGGGCAGGGCAGGGGCCGGCAGAGCCCTTGCGCTCCGCAGGGACGGACGGTGGCCCTCAGAGGCCGAGTCGGCCTAGTCACAGCCACGGGCCTCATGTGGCAAAGTAGAGGCCCTGTCTGTCTGGTGACGGTGAATCCTCCTCAGGCGTTCGCCGCGGTCAGCGAGCCAAGGTGGCGGTGCGGTAGCGATGGCGTGTGGCAGGATTCCCACCTTCTGAAGCGCTCCCCGGCCCGGCTGCAGTGCTCAGAGTGACCCGAGGGAGAAGGGACAGGTGAGGCATTGCTTGGCTTTCCTGGTTGCAGCAGTTTGGTTCGGATTCTTCACTGTTCATCTTTGCTATATTTGGTAGCTTAGAAGATCTCTCATTCGGTTTTATTTTTTCTCGAAGGTGTGTCGAGGATTACAGATGGAAAAGGCAAAGCCAAGGAAAGTGTTAAACGTTAAGGCAATGTGGCCTGAATGAAGTTGCCTGTGCCATGTAAACACTTGGAACGTTGGTAATGGCAGAAGCTAGGCCTTCAGAAATTAAAAGATCCCGCATAAGTTTGTCACTCAGCAAAAAAAAGAAAACAAGAGGCACAACAGGAAAGGTGGGAGGTGAAGGAAAGGCATCTGTGCCTTTGGCATCCTCCTCTATTATCTCCTGCTTTAGCAATGTTCCCCCGGCCAAAATCCCCTGTCCCACGTGTGGGCAGCAGGTGCCAAGGTACAGAATAAATCAGCACCTGGATGAAACCTGTCAGAGGAACCCTAGTGAGACTGGAGTCATTGATTCAACACTCAATGCTTCTAGGAATGAGAGTCCCCTAGCTGCAAGTGGGAAAAATAATTCCAGCTCCTATTTTTCCAAAAACCTCATAAATCTGGAAACAGGGAATTCCAAAAGCAGTTTATTGAGCACAGAAAGTAGTGCAGCACAACAGATTAGTCCTTATTTTAGCACTAATAGTTCAGTCCCTGCTGGCAGCAATGAACCACAGGCCCTAAGAGTGAAAACAGTCTCTTTGGGAAGCTTGTCATCTAAACTGTCCAGAAGACGTTGCATCCAGGGAGGAAAACAGATCCTGTATAAAGAGATCAGCTCTTCACCTCCAGCTGTTCACAATGTGCACAAAAGAGCTGCACCACAGGATGATGATGAAGAGATTTACGCTGGGCATAGTTCTCAGAAAGAAAATCAGCTTGCTCAGGAGTGCCAGGAACAACAGATTTCAATGGAAGAACCTGAATTTCAACAAGAAAGAAACAAATGTGGTGGAGAAGCCCCTGTGGATACTGGTCAGTTGTCATTACCAGCTGAGAACGTTCACTTCAAAAGAACATTAATGTCAAAAGTTGATACCAAACAAGGAGGAAGGGCTGAAGGTGTGGTACTTGGTCCTGATAGTCTTGAAACCCCTGTGGCCATTTGCCCTTCAGCAGAGCTGGCCAGTAGTTTGGAAGTCCAGACTCAGCCTCACAGTCCAGATATTGCTGCTCCTGAGGCAGAAGTGAACTGTGCTGCACAAAATGGCTGTAGCCAGGGTGATGCCCAGGTACTTCCTGAGGAAGTTCATGAAGACTTCAAGGCTGAGATGGATCATCATGTGTCAGAAGCTGGAGAAAAGGTAGAGCTGCAAAATTCCATTGCAGACACTTTAGACAGAATCCATGAGGTTGGCTCTGCATCCTGCTCTCCTAGTCACCCATATTACCTCCAGAATTTTTTCCTGGTGTTGCAAGCAGTCCTGGAGAATGAGGATGATGTCAGACTCTTCAATGAGCAGGATATGGGCATTGTAAACAAGTTCTGCAGATTATCAGGTAGCTTTTGAACATCTGTTTTCACATTCCCTCTTGTAGAGAGAACTGTTACATGTGAAAAGTGCAATACCAATGGGCAATTTAACTCAGTTTCTTAAGAGAAGAAGCTCTTTTTTTTCTCAGGAGACCTATCTTTCTGTGGCTTCATGTAAAAAAAAAATGATTATGTGTATTTCTGGGTTTTTTTGGGTGCTTTTTATACTGTTTCAATACTAATTTTTAGACTCTCAAGTTAACTTGCTGCTGTATTTAAACAAGTTTCCAAGGAAGGAAACTCAGAGTGTGAGTTTCAATTCAGCAGGTTTGACAGATGACTTTTCTTCTTGGTGTGAATCAATGGTTATCCCTCTGATTATTACCCAGTGTTTAGAATGATAGTTACTAATTAACAGTCATTTTTTTGTAGGTTGCTTAGTGCTTTTAATTCACTAATTTCAGTAGGAGCCAGAATGTTGGAGACTGAAGCCTTCCAGATTTAAACAAGATTCAAACAGACGTGTTAGCTGCATCCATATTCCTACAAGATTTTCAGCATGGCAGAAATCATGCAAGTTAAAACTAACCCTCCAAAATTGAATGTATGTTTGTAACTTGTCTGGAACTGTGTTTGAGAGTAGCTTTACCAGCACCAGAGCTGCAAACTGGGGGCATCAAAATGACATAGAACAAGCAAATTTGTATCTCAGAGTATTGCAAGCACAACCATTTACATTGTTTGATGCTACAACAGTAATATACAGCTGCCTGACAAAGTATTTTTAGGTGTGTGCTCATAGAAGCTTAGTTCATGCATACCAGCTGAACATACAACATACAGTTGCACACATACCTGCAGGTAAAAATAAAAATAAGACCAAAAAACCCCAGTGAAAACCCCAAACCCAGAAGCATTACTGATGTGTGAATGCATTGTGGATTAACTAGCAGGCTGTAAAGTTGATCACATTACTGATGATCACATTAGTGATTACTCTTTCCCTGTGTGAAACTGGTGCATATTCTGATCTTTTTCCTCTCTGTAGATGATTTTTTTTTTTTTTTCTGCACAGTCATAGACTTTCCCCATTGCAAAGTGGGGAAAAAAACCCTGCTCTATCTGTTTGGAGCACTTGTGTCTGTGAAATCCAAGGGATGTTGAGGAGTGACACCATAGGACATTACAACAGAGAACATCAAGGTCACATCTTGTGATTAGTGATGATGTTAATTTTTTCTGAGGCCAACTGGAAGTTTTCAGTAAGTGTTTTTCTGATAGGGGAGGAGAGTAATAGAGCAAAATTAGTGTATATGACATCACAGCATTCTGAACACAGGCTACTGAGTTACAAATCATGAAGAGCTGGCTTAAGCTTTTTTGGGAGACCTGAGAAGCAGTTCTCACTCAGTTTCTTAAAAGCAATGGAGTCAGTGCACATCTGTTTCTCTGGGAAATAGAGAGCTCCGTGGCAGAGCAATCTCAGAGCTGATGCATTTGGTCTTTTGACTAGTGGAAGAGGCTCCCCAGGAGCAAGGTGTGTGCTGGGGCACCAGGGCAGAGCTAAGGCAGGCATGCAGCCCAGCAGCCAGCACAGCTCCTGAGCAGACAGCAAACACAGCCATTCCCAGGAGCCTGAGCCCAGCTGCTGCCTGCTCCCTGTCAGAACTGACCCTGGACACAGGTCAGGATGGGACTGCAGAGCTTGCTGGGGCAAGTGGTGCTGAGAAATCTGTTGACACTGGCTGCTGGAGTCACAAATGGAACAGGCTCTCTGCAGGGTAGAAGGTCATGAGGGATGAATGAGGTCATCAGAGGGGTTCTGAATGTAGTAACAATAGCTAGACTAGTTTCAAATAAGATGTAATGAGCTATTTTGTTGAATTTTCAGAGTTGCTGATGTTCTAAAAAAGTACTTTATGCAAGCATTTCCCTGAGGATAACCAGTACAATATTTATTTCCCTTGTTTTATTTATCCTATATTTTCCCTTGTTTTAGATACACTAGTAAAAATAAGCTTAGCTTTAGAAAAAAGAAGAGTGTGAAGCCTGCTTATTCTGTGACTAAGAAATAATTCTGTCAGACTACAGCTGCTTTTATTCCACAGCATCAAAGAGCTGGTTATTGAATGAGTGCTAAAGAAAGCAGAAAGACCCATTTAACAGAGCTTGAAAAATGAAGTTGTCTTTCCCTCGAAAACAAATCATTTCTTAAAGGGTAAGCATGTCCAAAATGTGTTTCAGCAATGTTTATTACCTACAAAATACATAATAAGAGTTTTGTTACCAACAAAGCTGAAAGATTCTAATGAGCAATAGTTACTTGGAAAGGTAAAGCTCTGGTTTTTCTACCAAGTCAAACTTAGGCAGATTGAAAATGGGGTTTTTTTGAGGACATCTACATCAGAGTGATTTTTCTAGCTAAGGTAGAGATGATGCATGGTACTGTATTGTAGAATTTCATTTTCTTCTCATCCTTCCCTGCTGTAAATACAACTGCAGCTGGTGGGCAGAAGTTGTATGTCAGACTGTTCCAACGCAAGCTGAGCTGGTTAAAGGTGAACAAACTAGAGTATGGAGAAATAAGCCCAGATCTGTCACCAGTGATTGAAGAGCTGACTGAAGCCAGGTTGCTGCAAACAGGTATGACCAGCATGAATTAAATCTTTACAACATTGCAGATAAAACCTGCACTCGTGCCATGTGGGAGTTCAACACACTGCATGCAAGCTTTTCTGCCTGCACCTTGGCAAGGGGAGGAGCAGGTGCCAGGTAGCTGAGTTGTGTTACATTAATAATAAAAGCAGGTAGTGAAAATGAGGTCTCTGCTGACTCTGGCTTGTTCTTCCTTCATGCAGCAGTATTGCTCTTGCTGCATCCTGGCAGAACATTTTTTTTTTTGTTTGCACAAAGTTTTAATCACAGGGAAGAAAAGTTTTTCCCAACAGCTTTTTTAAAATTTTTTTTGGAAGTCAGTAGAATTTCTTTCTATTTGTTTGGCTTTTGTTTTGAAGTTGAAAAGAGATTTTGTTGTGATTATGCCATTCCTTCAAAGTGGACCTGTGAAGAGAATGAATTTGAAGCTGTACCAGCTGGCATCAGTAATACATGTTTGAAGACTAAATCATTACATTAGCACTAATTAATATGCTATACTCTGAGCTTGTTCCTTGAGTGTACCCTTACAGCTCATAATGAATCTGTGTGGATCGTTTCACTCTCAGAATCTGAACTGGAAGACCTGTGTGAAGGACTGGATTTGCTCTCAGCCCCTGAGCTAAAATCACTGGCAAAGATCTTTCACTTGCCAAACCCAAATGGTCAGAAGCAGCAGCTCGTGGATGAGTTCCTGAGGCTGGCAAAGCAGAGGTCAGTCTTCAGCAGCAGCCAGGCTGGCATTGGAACAGTCATTTTAAAAAGGTAACTGTTCATGGGGAAATTTTACAAGTGCACTGTGAGTTGTGCTTCAGAGAACCCCCTCTAGGTGCCTTCTGAAGGGAGGAATCCATGTCCTGGACCCTGTGTAGAAAAGGGCAGCCCTGTGTTTCCATTCGCAGTGGATCAAGCACAAGGATAAATATTAGACTGTTTTTAGAAACTGTGTCATGCTTTTTAGCTGTGGGCATGATTATCTGTCTCCAGAATTGCTTGGGAACACAGAGAAATCTTTCTGAATTATTTAAAGCAAAGTCTTTTCAGGAAAACATCTAGGAAGACCTGGGGAAAGTTGCTGCCCATTAAGGGAGCTGTCTGATATTTACCTGCTGGGTGAGCTCTTCTAGTAGAATTAGGGGGCAGCAAAATTATCTTTTTTTTTTTTCTGTGATACTGACTTTGTACTTCAGCATAGTGCCTCCTTTTTGCCCATGCTTTTAAAGAGAAAAGGTTGTTTGCTTGACAAAGTGTTCATTCTTTCCTGTGAAGTTTTGCACTGTGGCTACCACAGCCCTGTATATCAGATACCTTTGGCTTCCAGATCTTCTGGGGTCCAGAGTCAGGCTTAAGGTGTCTTTCTGCCCTAATAGGAGTGTTTACAGCATTGCTCTTCTTGATTGTTCTGGTCTGGTTCTCTAGCTAGAACATCCACAGAAAGGCCAGGAATATGAACTAAGGTAATAGCCAGAGTACTACTGTAAGGGTGCAAGTCAGTTCAGGGGTTCACAAGCTTTCTTACACAGTTTCCTCTCTTATTAACTAATGCTAGAAAGGAACTGGGTGAATAATAATGCATCTATAAATAAAGGGTGCTTGCCTAACAGCTTGTCTAGCAGGCTGGAGAACTAAGATTTGAACTCAGTAACTGGAATCCTTCATGTACAAACAGCAGTCTGGGTAGAAAGCTGTCAGGTATCAGTATGTCCTGCTTTGCTTCAGGAACATAATTTCTCTTTTCTGTGGTGCTCTTTCCCAAATGTGAGAGATTAAAAACTTGTCAAGTTTTGCATGGCTATGTTTATTGGACAGATATTCCCCTCCAAAATCTGTTGTGATTCTCCATGAAATTCCTTCTATTAAAAGGAGCCTAGTATTGGAAGAAGAACTTGAAAATCCTCCCTCTGTGAAGAATTATTATTATTTGAACCAGTAAGACCTAATGCTGGCTTAGTGCTGTGCTTGCAGAGCTTCCAGACTGGGAGGTTTGCACAGTATGGTGGGTTTCTTTAAAGTAGTTTTGTGTGGTCTCTTGTTGTTTTCCAAATACCAACAGGAGATCCAGTGGTTTCCAGACTCCATGAAATCATGTTCCATACTGGTGTTACTGTCTCCAGGGACACTGCACCTCATTCAGTCTGCAGGATCCACATCCATGGTTGTGCTAAGGGGGTGTTGGGGCTTTGTGATAAGTAAGGAAGGATGTTTTAATTTAAGGAGTTGTGGTTGTTTCCTCATTCTAGTTCAGGTGCAGAAAACTTCATTATGAAAATATGTTTTATCACTTGAGATTTCAGGGTTTTTTTTCCATTTGATACTAGATATTCTGCTACATGACAATGCATGATGCATAATTTGTATAATCTCCAACAGAAACCAAATTGTTTTCAGAATATTGGCTTAAATATTGGCAAAGGAAGGCTAGAAAAAAAAAATGTGTTCAGGAAATGGAAAGGAACCTGGGAAAATTAGTTACAGTTCTTTGCAATGACTTTCTCCCTGTTGAAAGAAAAGAAGCTGATAGTTTCTCAGCCACATCAGCACTGGGAATATAATGCTCTCTGCTGTACTCAACAGTCACCCCATGAGATCAGAGAAAACCCTGCTTGAAACCTGTGCCATCCTGTAAGGTACAGGACAAGGAACAGGAATCTTGTCTTGTATGAAAAGCCTGCTAGTGGAGATACCCTAAAACAAGGGGGGGTCAGTCTGTGGTCTGCAAACACTGCCCTGAGAGCAAACCACATCTTACTTCTTGGCAGCAGGAGTGGCTGCACCCACAGGGCTGTTCATTCCAGTTCTCTTCTACTTGAATTTTGGCCCTTCCAACTTTGGATTGGTTGATGCATTTCACTGGCTTTTCACTAGAGGTTACAAGTACCAGGTAGTTTCTCCTTCCAAGAAAAATCAAGTTTCCTCATTAATTGGCTTGAAAGCTGAATTAGTTGCATCCTTCACTATATTTGCATGCTTGTAAGTGATGACCAAAGCCATTTGTTGTACTAATTGTATTTGTCCTTGCAGGGTGAAGGAGCTGGCTGGGAAGTGTGTCAGGGTCTGTAAAGCCCCTCGGGCTGTCTTCTCTCGAATCCTGCTGCTGTTTTCACTCTCTGAGTCCATGGAGGATGAGGAAGCTGGTAGTGCTGGTCAGGGCCAGCTCTTCACAGTCCTCATGGTCAACATGGGGCGTAGGGTCTTCCCCACTTACACTGTCAATAGGAAAACACAGATCTTCCAGGACAGAGAAGATCTGATCAGGTAGGGGAGCTTGGAAATGTGTTCATTTCCAGGAGGGCTTTACTGCAGTGCTTGTGTGAGCCAGTAAGAATTCATCATGTAGATCTGCAGATGTAAATAGGTAGAAGTGCTCTTTTGCAGTCAGTTTAAATGCATTTTTTTTTTTTTTTGTATCCAGATAGGATTCTAATTCCCAGGTTTGCAAGTTGTTTCTTCATTTTTTGTGATGATTGTTAGAATGGACTCTGAACAAACCAAAAACCATGTTAACTAGTTTAGAAGTAATTTGAACCATCATGTACCCTGCTAGTGTAAGCTTGGCTGACCCTACAGGATAAAGAATAAAGCTGACTGCATGGTTCAGTGTCTTTGGAAACTGGAGGGGAGTGTTTAAAAGATATTGTATGGAGGAATTGATTTCACTGTCAGTGTTTTTGAGCCTAAAGCAGTTGGGTTTTTTTCCCTTAGGTATGCAACTGCTGCTCATCTGTCAAATGATATAGCCACTGCAATGGTAAATGGGAACTGGGAAGAAGCTAATAATTTGTACATGGGTGCTAAAGAAACCTGGAACAAACTGAAAAATCACCCCTCTTTGAGGTAGGAAGCTGGAAACTGGCCTAGTGTTCATATGAAACTCTTAAGTGAGTTATCTCTCTTCTGATACTTTTCCTTTTGACAGAGGCTTATAGACTAGTAATACTACCTAAAGCAGATAAATGTAGAAACTTTAATTTTCTTGAAAGCTTTGAACTTCCTGGCTTCTTGTTTAGTTTTTCAGTGATTGTGAAAATGCCCTTTGTGTAAAACCTTGGGAAGGAGTTGTTGGGCATGGATAAAGCACTAGAGCATTTCTCTTCTACATGCCAGTGCAGGAGAATAAGAACCTTAGTTTTCCCTTGTCCATTTTTTTTAATGGCTTTTAGACAGATAGCAATAAGCAGAATTAACAAATAATATCTGAAATAACATATGTTGTTTTTGAAGCATCTTTCATCAGTTTTCCTTTAAGTTCTTTTGTTTTCTGGTTTAGTGATACACTGAAAGTTAAAGCCTTATGTGTGCCATTGTATGTTCATTTTCATGGCAACTGATTCATAGAGGGTCATTTGGAGGTCTGTAAGAGCATTTACATTGTAATTCTCAATTCTAAATGGAATTTACATTGCCATCAGCAGATTGATCTGAGCTGCTCTTGTTTTTCAGCTATCACAGAGTTTTACC
Source organism: Corythornis vintsioides (assembly GCA_025447755.1). Classification (NCBI taxonomy): domain Eukaryota; kingdom Metazoa; phylum Chordata; class Aves; order Coraciiformes; family Alcedinidae; genus Corythornis; species Corythornis vintsioides. Next base: position 34,487 of record JAOEGS010012060.1, on the reverse strand, counting down.
TGAGTATCTGAGACGTTTCACAGTTGGCTGGGTGTACACAAAAATCCTTTCCCAAGGTGTTGAAATCTTGCAGAGACTTCACATGTATAAGGTAAAGTGGTGAAGTGAGTGGGAATATGTGTTTATTGTAGCATTGTACATAGATTTACCTTTCTGACATAGCTGGAATATGGTGATAATGTTTGCCAGGACTTGCTACAGTTCTCTTAACAGGTTACTTTTAAGAAGACAAAAATAACCTTTTTTTTTATTGCTTCTTTAAAAAGTATTACATTGTTTTGACTTCTGCTTATGCTTTGGAGATTTACTATATGTAAGGTACCATAAGACTGTTGCTGAGCTGATGTTTTTTTGTTCAGAGATACCTGTGTTCACTAGATTTGGTTATTGCTTTTAAATAAGGAAATCTTGGAAGAAAAATCTACCTACTATGAAATGTCTGTCTCTTCACCTTAGCACCTAACATCTCCAAAGGCTCTGACTTAGGAGTTGAGGCAACAAGTCATTTTTAGGTCTTCTTCATACACAATAAGGAACACAGAAAGGATAAATAGGTTGATTTATGACTGCTAACTTTTAAAGTTGACATAAAAATGTTTCAACTATTCTAGAGGTTTTAAGATCTTCTCATGCACATGTTGGGTACTAGAGTAAAAGTGAGGTTGGAATTGTGAAAAGTTTTAGAGAAGCCAGTAATGAGAAGGGAAAGTGACAAGCTAATATAATGCAACTTCAGCTTGGTGTTGTGAATGAATAAAGATCTCATCACCCTGTTGCTCCAGGAAGCAGTGCAGCAGCTGCAGAGCCTCCTGTCCCAGGACGTGTACTGTGCTTACAGCAGAGGGCGGTGGTGGGACCGCCTGGCGCTCAATCTGCATCAGCACCTGAAAAACACTAAGAAGGTAACTGCACGACCACGTGCCGGTCCTGTTTCTGTGGTAAGAAACCGCTTAAAATATCAAACTGATTTACCTTAGAACCAGCTGGATTTACACATGGAAAATGGAGAATCATTTCTTCGACTGTACTAGTGGAACTCTGGATCCAGACTGCAGGCAGTGCAGAATAACTGCTGCTGCTCACAGTCGCCGTGCGAGTGAGAAGGGCAGCCCCGGGTCGGGTGTTTTGCATTCACCTTTATTGTGAAATCCACCGGGCTTTGGGGCTTAGGCAGAACAGCCAGATGTGAGCAGGTCTTTCTAACTCACTGCTTGTTGCCCTGCTCTTGCCCAGGCCATTGTGTGCATCAGCAGGGGCCTGGCAGACCCCTTCGTCCGCACCGGGCACCGGCTGGCGCTGCAGCTGCGGGCGCTGCGCATCAGGGACTCCCCCAGCTGCAGGCCCCTCAGGAGCCTCTGCCATCACCTGCCAGTCGTCACTCTGGAGGATGTGGCACATGTAAGTGGTGTCTGAGAAATAACAACTCAACCGTGCCTTTTTTCTTCTGACAAGACAAAGCATCTGGGAGAAAGTTACGTGCTGTGTGCCAGCCCCCTGGCTTGTTTGTGCTGCAGGAAAAGGGATACCGATGTGTGTCCAAAGCACAAGCCTCTTGTCAGCAAAGAGTTATGTCATAAAAGGTCAACTTCTGAGCTGAAGTTAGTCAGCTGTACACTGGTGTGATTTGCAGGGCTTTACTGGATGTGTGTTACCAGTGTGATCAGCTCTAAACTTCACTAACTCACCAGCCACACTCTCAGCAGAACCCCTCTGTCTGAAGGGGCTGGTCACTGCCTCCTGTCCTCAGGTCAAGCACTGTATGTAAAAAAAAGCAATGGCAGCCTTGGCCTGTTTTCAGCATTAGATGAATGGCTCAGAAAATCAGTGTTTTTCCATAAGCTGTGGGAGTTCTGTGCTATGCAGATATGCAGTATGGTGCACTTGTAGCAGATTGGAAAGGATTTATTTTGATTTTAACTCCTGCTTTTCCCTCCTCTGGGGAAAGTCAGAGCAGAGCCTCACTTCTCTTTCATCCATGTCAGCATATAGCTCCCTACAGCACTTTTTTTTTTTACCTCTGTTCAGGTTCATCCTTAGTCACCTGTATTCCATCTTCCCAGGCCTTCATATAGCAAGATGACACTCCCTTCTGCTCAGCACTTTTGTCAGCCATTTTCCTTCTGAAAACATGTTCACTTTCTAAAATCAAACCAGAAGAGAAGTTAAATTTTGTGTAGTACATATTGGAAACAAGTCTAGCTCCCTTTCAAGAAAGCTGAAAAGAGGGCTGTGTGTTACAGGGGAGACTCTACCTAGGCTGAAGCTCTTTAGGGGTGCTGCTGCAAAGTAATCAGTTCCTTTACTGTGCTCAGGTTACCATCAAAGGAAAGATGTGTCCCCAGACTGGAATGGGAAAATCTGTATTTCTCATGGAGGGCCTTGGTGATGAAGAAGGAGGTGAAGACTGTGGTGTGTCCACAATCATGTGCTCAGTGGAGGAGCTGGCATTAACCCATTACAGGCAGAATGGCTTTGATCAGGGTAACTAACTCTCTTTTTGGTACAGTAAAATAACACTGGAAGAACCAGTTTACTCAGCAGTGCAGTTAATAGACCAATTTTAGCAGATTTAATTGGATTCATTTTTGGTCTATTCTATATACACACATACATGTGATGTATAGCCCTATATATGTAGCCATGCATGTGTATAATACATATTATAATATATATATAAACATCTTCTTATTGATACATTACTTTTTTAGTGTAAAACCCCCCCAGAAATATTGTGTGTGTTAAAAATTGTTGATGTTAGAGCAGAAAATCAGAGTTCTGAGCAGGCACAGCCAGTGAATCCTGTGCTGTAAATGCAGGCCACTGGAATGTATGTTCATGAAGAAATCAGCAGGCTCTGTGCTAGACTGCATTCCTGTTTGTGTGTGATTTGATTCCATCCTGCCCCTTAGGCATCCATGGGGAGGGCTCCACATTCCTCACCCTGTATGGGCTGCTGCTGTGGGACGTGGTGTTCATGGACCTGCCTGATGTCTTCAGAACCTCCTACCAGGTACTGCTGCCAGACAGCTCAGCTGGGTCTGAGGGTGTTCTGAGGGAGTGTCCAGACACATCATGGGCTTTGCTTGTGTGTAGGTGCTGTATGTGGCTCCTTGGTAACTGTGCTGTGTGAGGCTGGACTGGCTGTCAGGGGGAGTGGAATTCACCTGGCTAAGTGCACACTCACTGGGCACAGCTTCCTTTATAGCAGTGGAAGAACAGAGCTATTCCTTGGTATTGTTCAGCTCATTTGAAGACAAGTTCAATGAAAAAAAAAGTGGGGGAAAAGAATCTCTTTCTTTTCAATACTTTCTAAACTCAGGTTTGTTAACACCCCTGCCCTCTTCACCTCAACATGTTTATGCTTTTGGGATCATCCTTCCTTTTTGTCATGGCACAAACAACATTACACCCATCCCCCAGCAGCTCCCCACCACACCCTAAGATTAACAAGACCCTGGCCCAGGGTGCCCAGAGAGGTGGGGGCAGCCCCATCCTTGGCAGTTTCTCAGGCCAGGCTGGATGGGGCTCTGAGCACCCTGCTCTGATGGGAGGTGTCCCTGCCATGGTAGGGGGCTGGAACTGGATCAGCTTTAAGCTCCCATCCAACCCTGGCAATTCTAGGATTCTGTGAAAAGGCAGCTTACTCCAGAGCACCAGCTAGTCTTTGAAATGGCTGTTACTGCTGGATTCTTGCCTTTAGCTCACCAAGGAAATGAGGGTTGAATGCTGTTTGCAGCAAGAACTGAGGTAAGATGGTCCTTCTTGCTTTGGAGTTTTGAGGTGTAGGCTCATAGACAGAACAGGCAGGGGATGCTGCTGCTCCAGAGGCCATACACATATTGGAATTCATACAAATGTCCTTGTGGAGTATCTACTGTACTGCAGAGATGACATAACTGTATGCAGGTCGTGTGTTAGAAGCAGGTATTCCTTGGAAGGATTCTTCCATATGCCATAGATCTTGCCTTTCCATGTTTCCTTTTACATGATCTTATATGCAGGTAACACCTACTGAAAAAAATAAACAAGCTCCTCAGAGGGGTGTTTTCCTTCTCACCCAGACAGTGCCCCTGGATTTATACACTGACAGCTTCTATGAGAGCAGGAGGGCTGGCATCGAGGGCAGACTGCAGCAGCTCCAGGCAGCTTCCTCTGACACCCTGGCAAAGCTGATCGCCGACGTCTGGAGCGCTCAGGAGGGAAAAGCAGCAGCACTGGTCAGCTGGGGGAGGTTCAGCTCCCTGCAGCAAGCACAGGTCAGTAGCTGCTCTTAGCACAGGCCCCCTGCACTCAGCAGGAGCACACTGCACTCAGCAGGGGCACACTGCACCCAGCACAGGCACACTGCTCTCAGCACGGGCACACTGCACCCAGCACAGGCACCCTGCTCTCAGCACGGGCACCCTGCTCTCAGCACGGGCAGCCTGCACTCAGCAGGGGCACCCTGCTCTCAGCACAGGCACCCTGCACTCAGCATGGGCACACTGCTCTCAGCACGGGCACCCTGCACTCAGCACAGGCACCCTGCACTCAGCACAGGCACCCTGAGCTCAGCAGGGGCACACTGCTCTCAGCACGGGCACCCTGCTCTCAGCACAGGCACACTGCACTCAGCACGGGCACACTGCGCCCAGCACGGGCACACTGCTGTCAGCACGGGCACCCTGCTCTCAGCAGGGGCACACTGCGCCCAGCACAGGCACCCTGCTCTTAGCACAGGCACCCTGCACTCAGCACAGGCACCCTGCTCTCAGCACGGGCAGCCTGCACTCAGCATGGGCACCCTGAGCTCAGCAGGAGCACACTGCACTCAGCAGGGGCACACTGCACCCAGCACAGGCACCCTGCTCTCAGCATGGGCACCCTGCTCTCAGCACAGGCACACTACACTCAGCACGGGCCCCCTGAGCTCAGCATGGGCACACTGCTGTCAGCACAGGCACCCTGCACTCAGCACGGGCACCCTGCTCTCAGCACGGGCACCCTGAGCTCAGCACAGGCACACTACACTCTGCACAGGCACCCTGCTCTCAGCATGGGCACCCTGAGCTCAGCAGGAGCACACTGCACTCAGCAGGGGCACACTGCACCCAGCACAGGCACACTGCTCTCAGCATGGGCACACTCCACCCAGCACAGGCACCCTGCTCTCAGCACGGGCACCCTGCTCTCAGCACGGGCACCCTGAGCTCAGCAGGGGCACCCTGCTCTCAGCACGGGCACCCTGCTCTCAGCACAGGCACACTGCACTCAGCACGGGCACCCTGCTCTCAGCACGGGCAGCCTGCACTCAGCAGGGGCACACTGCACTCAGCATGGGCACCCTGCTCTCAGCACGGGCACCCTGAGCTCAGCAGGGGCACACTGCACTCAGCACGGGCAGCCTGCACTCAGCAGGGGCACACTGCTCTGAGCACGGGCACAGTGCACCCAGCATGGGCACCCGCCCAGCATGGGCACTGCTTGAGCTTGCCCTTAAAGCACATGTGGCTGCAGCATGCCAGCTTGTACTGAGGCACTGGGCAAAGACTGATGGAGAGTGGTGGGAAGGAGCAGTTGAGTTTGGACTTCAGCACCAGTTCTCCCTCATCCTTAGTACTGTCCCTCTCCTGCTATGGTCACTTCTCCTGCCAACAGCAGCTGGGCACACAGCAGGAGAACTGCTGTAGATAACAGCTACTTACCTGACCAAACTAAAAGCTGAGATGAGCCAGAACAAATTCTTTTGAGAGCAGAGAAATGGCTGCACAAAAAAATATTTAAAAGAAAGAAAAAAAGAAAAAAAGCCATCTATGAAAATTTCTCTTACAGAGCCTTGTTTCTTGCCTTGGAGGGTTGTTTCTCAGTGAGGTTTTCAGGAGGCTTTCCAAAGATCTACGCAATTGCAGAGGGGGACTCCCTGACCTGGTGGTGTGGTGTGCTCACACCAAGCAGTTCAAGGTATGCTGGGCATCACACAGTTCAAGGTGTACTGGGACATCACAGAAACACTCAGTGCAGTTCAAGGTGTACTGGGACATCACAGAAACACTTAGTGCTAACTTGATCTTACCCTTATGTATAAAACCTTCCAGTTGTCAGGCCACACAGACTGTATTTTCCTGTTGTGGAGTTAAAACTTGCTGCTTATCTGCCCAGCAGCTATGGCAAGTAGTGGGTGGCTGTTCCTCTGCCCTTTCATCACATTTTGCTCTGTAGGTAATATATAATATATATAATAATGGGGGTAGTAAGAATCAGCAAGAGGTGGTGAGGTTTTCTTGTAGAATAGGTCTTCAATTAAAATGACAGTAAAGCAGCTGTTGTCAGTCATCCTGACTGAGCTACTGTGCCACCACTTACACAAAAAATTGACTACATGAGAGTACAACTGTGTTATAAAAATGAAGCCTTGTGGTTTGTGTCTTGCATGGTAGTGGAATAGGTACTAGGAGACTACTGGACATTTCTCAACCACTGAAGCCACTTGTTGCCTGTTTCTAGAGCAGCCATCAGCTCTAGAAGATCTGTAGGTACCAGGTGGAACAGGTGATGTTGCAGATGATAGATTTTTGAGTGTGTAGTATCTCCATTCATCAGTGTTTTGGTGGCTCTTTACTGGATAAAATTTCATGCTCTTACAGTTACACTTTGGAACATGGATTAGTTATTGAGCACCCCCTGGACCCCAGTCTAGATCTATATGGTTTTTGTGGCAAATTAGAGCCATAAAGATACTTTGTGGGAGCTAATGCTCTTTCAGCTACTGCCCAGGCCCACTGCTAGCCAACCACTCACCTTTCTTTGTAGCTGGTGGAAGTGAAAGGACCCAACGATCGCCTGTCCCCCAAGCAGATGGTCTGGCTGAGTGAGCTGAAGAAGCTGGGTGCTGCTGTGGAGGTTTGTCACGTGCAGACTGTTGGAGGCAGGAGCAGATGTGGCAGGTGACAGCAGAGATCTGGATTGGGAGGTTATTTGGCTGTTCTGAACAGGTGTGGTGCACGCCACTGGCTGCTGTTTGTCGAAAGGAGTTCCTTCTAACAGTCTGGGTCCTTCAGCATCAGTTCTTTTTAGCATGAGAAATTCTAAAACTAGCTGGAGGAAACCATCTGTGACTGACTGTACCTTGCTTTGTGTTCAGAAGCACCAAGACTTACCTTGTTAAGTTGGGTTGCCCAGCAAACAGCTGCAATCACCTGGTACCAAGACCAACCTCCACAATAAAATAAGTGGTGGCTCCAGCCCTGGCACCTGCCTGTCCTTCTGTTGTGCAAGTTTCCCTGCAAGGTGCCAGTTCAGTGCTGCTCTGGGATCACCAGAACCAGAGTGGATCTCTGAATGGACCCCTTTCAGCTTTTCACCTCAACAGACAAAATACAGTCAGTGGTGATGTAAGGCATGGAAGTTACTCTTTTTACACACTGTATATGCTGTGGGTGAAGGGACAGCTCATTTAACAGCTCCTCCAGTTGTATCTGTGTTACCTGTACACAGGGGAGGTTATTTCTGCCAGCAGACAGCTGTCCCATGCACAGAACTGCCTTCCCTTGCAGCATCTCATCCACTGTAGTCAGTGCTGCCCCACAGAAAATGCTGTGTTTTCACACATCAGCTGCAATGGAAACTAGAGGCTGAGTTGAGACACCAAAATCCTTTGGGTTTATCTCAGTTTGAACATCTTTGCTCTGGAGTTCATTCTCATAGCCAGTCTGTTTTTCCTGATAGCAGGAATGGCTCTCACCACACAACCAGCAGACACTGTAACAGAATGTCATGAGAAACTGAGGGAATTTGCCCATCTCTTTTATTAATCATGTTTTTCTACAGCTTTCTTTGAAAAAAAACCAAACTCACACTCCCACTATTTTATTTTTATGCTCAAGGAATCAAAAGAAAACCTCTGAAGTTCCCTATGGAAAGACAGGAATTTTTATTTAGTCTAATTTACTTCACATTCACAACTCAGCATCAGGATTTTCTAAGCTTCCTGGCAGTGCTACTTTACTCAGTAAATGATCAGGCACAAAGGTTTTAGTTTCAGTTGAAACAGTGAACTCTAAACAGTCACAGCAACAGCATTAGAAACCCACTGCCTAGAGCAATCTGAGGTACAGATTTCTGTCTCATGTTAAAGGCTAATTTCAGATTTCATCCTCTGTTTCAACAGACATTAGACTCTTTTTTGGTTTTCATGTCTTGCCCTCTGAGAAGTCAAAACCTCTGCCTCACTTGCTACATTTTCATTAGAAACACAAGGCAATTAATTAATCTCCAAGTGGTGTTGCAGGCAGGTGCAGGCCTGGGTAGACAGACATACAAACACACTTTCCAATGCTTTTCTGGAATGAAATCCCTTGGATACATGGCAGTAAACAGGGAGTAAAATTGTGCTGCCATGATCCCTGGGTCTGCAGAGTGATACTCCCAGTGCTGAGTGATACTGGAGGACACCAACCAGCAATTCCCATTGCCCTGGTGGTTTGCAGCTAGCACAGTCATGGGAACAGCCTCAATAGTGCAGGTTTTCAAGGAACAAGACAAAACAATCCCAAACTTTTTTGGTAGCTTTTTCAATTCTTGCAACAGCAACATGGCAGGAAGGGGATCTTGTTTTAAGTGGTGAGCAGAACTTTACCTGTGAAAGTGCACACACACACACACACACACACACACACACACACACACACACACAGCTGCACGGCAGGATTCTATGCACAGACACACACACCCCAGCATTGCTTTCTGAAGTTATTGAAGATGCTTAGAAACTATTAAGGCAACTGTGCAGAGTGGAGAAGCATTTCAAAATTAACATTTAGTACCTGTCTTTCAAAAGTTAATCAAAAAAGAAATGCAGCTGTTGAACCACCAGACACACTGCAGGGCCCTGCCAGCCCTTCCCCATCTCTCACCCTCTGCTTCCCTATCTCTCCTCTCTCAGCTCAGGAGTTTCTTTACAGTTCTGTTTGGCAAACAAGCATTTAGACAGGTTTTCTTTATTATAAAGACATTTTTAACCCCTTCCCGTGCTATATATATAAAATACAAAGACTGTCTGCAGCATCTGTACACATCTTAGAACTGAAATGTAAAAACTGTCTGAAATCTCCTTATAAAAGACAATCCTGTTTAAATATAATACCCATTTTTTTTCCCCCCAAACGATACTAGCCTAAACTTTCTCTTTTTTTATTCCACCAGCTGCCTGGGTGGAATACTTCTGTTTACACGTTTTTGGTACCTTCAAACCAAAAAAAGTTACACTTCTAAGAAAAAAAAAAACCAACAAAAAGACACCATAGTTTGTGTTTTCTTTCAAAGGAGACCTGGTACCAAAGGACACCAAGCACACAGGTTGAGGTCTCAGTCAAGTATCAGGCCAGGGAAAGCAGTAAGCTAGTAAATCACAACAGCAATTACAAACGTTGGACTAAGGAATTCAGCAAGTTGCAGAGGAGCTGCAGCAAGCTGGCACAGAACTGCCTGTGGACTGCTGCACGTGCTCAGCCCACCCTGCAGCACAGGGAGGCAGTTGGGGTGATACACATTTCTTCCTCACCACCAGCTGCCCAGAACCACCCCCGCAGGGGGTCTTCACAGGAACCAGGCACAGCCACACACACACAGTTTGCATAAGAACAGGATTTCAGGGTTTGGTTGGAAAGGAACCCATCTCCCCTCACCTGGACAAGGGACCTGCCCCCACGACCCCGGGCACTGCGCTGTCGCTGCGGACAGGTGAAGGCACCACCGACCCCTCCTCTTCCAGCCCCTGCTTATCAGTGACAACAGCACCAGCATCCCTCATGGATTTGGCCACCTGGAGAATTCCTCCTCTCTGGAATGGAGGAGTTCTGCTGAGAGCTCCTTCACAGCACGAGGAGGGTCCGCAGAGCTCGGGGTCGGCGTGGGGATACCACGAGGAGTATCCAAGGTGCTAATGTTTTTAAAAAGAGCCTTTCGTGAGACTGGTGAAGAAGCTTAATGTTAAAGAGGGAAAAATCTGCTGGCTCTGGAGCCAGTCACCTGTCACTTCCAGAAATGGGGAGGCTGGAACAAGAACTTAGCATAACCGTGGTAAGAAGTGGGGCTGAGGGGGTTTGTCAGCTGCACCAGAGTAATCCTGCTGCTCTTTCCTCCCAATTCAAGGCACTTCTAAAGTTACAACACCCTAGCTAAGGTAAGTGTTTTAAGGTTAACAGTGCATTGTCCTGAAGTTCATCTCTAGTCTAAAGCCAAGCTCATGACAAAGAGCACAAATCTGACTTAATATGTTTTGTGGAAAGGGACCACCCCCCTCCCCCAGATGGACACTACATTAAACATGGATGCAGAGTGAGGAAGTTCCAGAACATCAGGGGTGGATGGATGGATTTATGCATAGAGCTGTTCTTCCTGAAGAGGTGATCTGATCAAATAGTTCGTTCCCAGATTCCAGCTCCTGGTCTATGTCCACCCCAGGCAACTACTTGGATTTGACACAAGAGTCACGTCATGTCAGTGGCTGTCTGGGACAAAAGCAGCTATATGAAGCAGAACCTCCTCACTGACCACAGCTAATGAACCAGTCCCTCAGAGCTAAGGAGCCCAAGCACAAGAGCAGAAGGCAGGAGGGAGCAGGAGGCCCAGCAGGTGAGGAGGACTGAAGACGGAATTGTGCGATCTGAAGCATCACTCACTTTGCTCTTCAGTATCTGTGCAAAACTCACGTGTTTGTTCTAAAAGCCACGACAGCTTTCAGTGCTGCACTTAGCAGTGTTAGAAAAGACAAAGTGACCGGCTGCTCCCTCCCCAGACCTCGCAACCACCCAGCATCTCAGTCTTCGTTGGCCAGCGTCTCGGTGGACAGCCAGATTTTGGCACCGCTTAAGAACTTGCTCAAGGGTGTTCCCAGAATGCTCCGTCTGCACAGGTTCCCCACGGGAGAAAAGGGGAAGGAGGAGGAGAGGAAGTCTGGGGCTGCAGTGCTGTCGTTGAAACCGTTTGCTCTGAAGTACATCCTGCCCGGCTCCAGCTCCGAGCAGCCGCCCCGCACGGAGCTGCCGTCGCGGTGCCGAAGGCTGCGGTTTAACGCGTCCACTTCGTCTGCCAGCAGAGACACCCTGTGGAAGGCGGCGATGGAGCCCCCGTGGTGGATCTGCGCCTCGGGAACCCAGCGGAAGTAGCAGAGCTTCCACAGTTTGATGTGTGTGCCAGAGACACGGGGCAGGAGCACGCCGTGCAGATCGACAGGCTTTGCAAACCAGTCTCTGAAGTACTGTTCCACACTGGGACTCTGGCCCTCTGCTTGCTGCAGGGAATCTGGCTTCAGCTTCAGGATCAGAGAGTTTCTTCTTGGAAGGAACTCCTGCTCGCTGATGACTCCGTTCTTCAGTGCTGGGGGGACACCTCGCAGAGTGGAGCTGTAGTTTTTCTGCAGGGAAGAAATATTGGTGGTTAGCCGGTTTTCATTGGCATAGCAAATTTCCCTGAGCTGCCGGGATGAGGTTCCAGAGAAAGGACGAGACCTTTAAACAGTTCTGGGCTTGGGGAGTCACTGCTGCAGGGTTCACAGGGCAGTGCGGCCTTTAGAAAGAAAGCCAGCTAGTTTCTAGAGCAGTGAAGGACTGAATGACTCCATATTCACTGAAAGAACTGACAGCCCCGTGGGAAAAAGAGTGGCAGGTGTTGGTGTCAGCACAGGTCTGGGAACAGAGGGGTCAGCAGCTTCCATTTCCCACAGAAGGACATTCCTTTAGGCTGGGAGGTTAAGAGAATGATCACTCCCGTGGCTCGGAGGGTGAGAGACTCGGGTAGTTGGCAGCTTTTAACATGACAAGAGCCATCGGAGCAGCCGGCAGGGCAGTTACCTTGGAGCGCTTAAAGCTCTTCACGGCGCCGTTCTGAACGCAGGGCGCGCCCTTCCCCACGTACAGAGGGTTGTGAAAGAGCAGCCGATCTCTGCTGGTGAACTGAAGAGACCAGTCCCACACACAAGGAAACCTCAGGCCTTTCTCATCACCCAGCTGAATGTTTTTGCTTATGGCAAATTCCTGCAAGAATTTGACATTCAGGCTTGTTAAAAATCGAAGGAAATCAGCTTCTTCACAAATCTTTATCATCAACTGGTGCAGAAGAGCAGGGATCTACTGGAGGGGTGGCAGATCAAAGCAAAGAGCCTGCTGCTGGGGAAACAGACACGCTACCCACATTCCCTGGAGCAAAGCAGGATGAGGCAGGACTAAGGATTCCTCTGCAACAATTGCTTTTCAGTGGCAGTAACCCCCCCAAACTGTTATTTTGAGAGCACACTCTGAGCCCCTCAGTGCTGTAAGGTAGCTGTCTACCACTGTCTACCACTTCAAAGGCTAAATAACAAAGCAATTGCATTCTATCAGCCATCAAATCTTTTCACTGCACAGCTCTGATAAGCTCTGGTTTTCAAACCCAGTTCAGTTTTCTCAACACCTTCATTGCAAATTACTATTGGAACTTCACAGTCTTTCAGCTTTTTCAACTATTTAAACAATTATGTCAAAAAATTGGGCTACAGGAAAAACTGGGAAAGGACTTTTTAGGTTGTTGGGCAGTGACACGACTGGAGGGGATGGATCCAAACTAGAGCTGGGTGGATCCAGATCAGCCATCAGGAAGAATTTCTTCCCCAGGAGGGGGTGAGA
>JAOEGS010012060.1:10565-21711 GCA_025447755.1 Corythornis vintsioides | reverse complement strand
CCCCATCCTTGGCAGTTTCTCAGGCCAGGCTGGATGGGGCTCTGAGCACCCTGCTCTGGTGGGAGGTGTCCCTGCCACGGCAGGGGGTTGGGACTGGATCAGCTTTAAGCTCCCTCCCAATCCTGACCATTCTAGGATTTCAAAGCCTGCCTGCAATGTGAAATTCTACTTGTTGTCTCTCATTCTGCTTCATCAGTTTCCAGATAGAAATCTGCTTCCTAGAGGTATGAATAACAATGTACAATATTCAACAGGTTTTCTTCTCGAACGCCTAAGTAGCTGTCTGTGCACACACATCATCTCCGACTCCTCTGGAGAGCTGCAGGGGGATTTTCCCAGCTGCTTCCAAGAGGAAATGGCATGCTGGAGGTTGGAACTCCCTGCAGGAGCTGGAACTCACAGTGCTCTCCTTCACACGCTGGTGAGGGCAGTTGAAGAGGAAGGTGCCGAAGAGGGAGATGCGGGCACTGTCGTACAGCACAGTCAGGTACACTTCAGAGAACTCAAAGGCTGCTGGGTACTGCTCCAGCAGCTGCCAAACACAGTCCAGAAACATCAGGAACAATGGAGACTGGGAAAACAAACAGAGAGTTCTTAGATGGAACTAAAGCCTTTCCCACGTCACACCAATCTCTTGGCAGTCAGTTTTGCACTGGGCTCTTGGGCTGTGCCTGTGGAACATCCCTCAGCAGGGGACTGCATTTCTGTAGTGACTGTGCAACTGTCACACCCTGCATCTTGGATGTCCCTCAGAGTGTCTAAGTCAGTGCACACACCAAAAGAGCCTTCCCCACTTTCACAATACAACTCCTTGTTTGAAATGACTGGGGAGCTTTTGATTCAGCCATGTCTACTTCTCACTACACCTTCTAGCTCCTTCCACAGTGGCTCATGAACAGCAACATTCTAAACTATTTTATAAATAAACAACATTATAAACTATCATTTATACAAATTAAACACCAACATTATTAACTATCATTTATAGAAAGCTTTAGGAATATTTTCACTTTCCCAGTTTCAATCTTCTCTATATCCTTTCCTAGGGTCAAAAGATCTCTCTCAGAATTCTTTCCCCTGTGGTATTCTGGTTTCTTTAACCCTTCATGCATTTTGTCTGCTTAGTGCTCAGTGTCCTCAGGATCTGTTGGCTCTACTCCCTGGGGATACTGCTTTTCTATTACTCTTGGGAACTGCCCCTGAAATAGGCTGCTAAACTTGAGTCCTCTCATTTTCCAACTGCAATTACCAGTCTCTCCTTTGAAATGAAGAGGCCAATTAAGATTAGCTGGAAATACAGAAATCAGGCCCTGTGCTACCCTCTGTGAATCTCCAGCAGCTGCATATCAGCTCCTAAAGCTGCTTCTCCATCAGCTCAAGCCTTTGGGCAGTGCTGCATCTCACTCTGCATTCCACACAACAGGGACAAGAGCAGTTGCCTCTGGCAAAACAAAACCAACAAGCCCCTCCAGTGCTCTCCTAGCCCCCCTGTATCTCCACTTAAAATGCAGGCTGTCCTGGACAAAGGCTCACTATCTCTGACATCACTTTCATGAGATTTGAAAGGATTAAAAAGTATTTTTGCTTTAACTTTCTGTGCTCGTCAGTGTTCAGGCTGACATCAACCAGCTACTGTTGCCAGGTACAAACACAATCCTTTACCTCTTTGTCAGATCTCTTTAAGTGGTTACATCTGTCCAGAAACTGGTATCCTGCCATCACCCACTCCTTCTGTATTAAGCTCTGAAATCCAACCATAGTTCGGAAGTAGGAATCCAGCATGACTTGAATGAGAGAAGCAGTGAGGCAGCTCAGGTCCCGACCCTCCTCCTCTGTGAGCAACACACAACAGGTGACATGCACACACACAATTACATCTCCAACAGCAACAAGTGGCAACTAGGTCCATTGTCCTGCTTTTTAAAGCATGCTTCTTGATGCTTAACTTTTTCTCATAGCTTGGTTCTCTTAACTGAGGCTCTTATTCTAGCAAATGCAGTATCCAGCACCAGAATGTACTCCCTGAGAACAAAATACCCGCCCAAGTGCCTGGCATTTAGGCCAAGATGTGCTGAGAAGGAGGGTGTTCCTGTTGGAAATGGGGAAGGCTATTACATGGGAGAGAGGGATATACCAGCTGAGTGGGTCTTGTAAGAATCCCAGAAACAACAACATGTCTGATCTCAACAGGGAAAGCTGGCTGGTTGGCTTTTATTCTGGAATATCTGTTTGCACTTACGTAACAGCAGCCACTGTTAGTGAAATACCTTTATAGATAGGACCTCTGAATAAAACTGCTATTGCTTATGCCAGCAGCATTAGCCCAATTAACACAGCACGTTCACCACCCCCAAGTTTTGATTCTGTCATATCATCATCAGAATAAACATCACAAAAACTCTAAATGAATTTTTTTTGATGCTTATGGACTGTACTGCAGTTTCCATCCATAAAATTAGCTCCTAAAATATTGAGAAGTGATGGGGTTTATGCAAAAAGACTACAGTTGTTATTATCTAGATGTGTTTCTCTACATTACCACACTAGTGCTGAGAATTCCATCCTGCTGCATGGGTGCATTACCTTGTAGAACTACAGACACATGTTTACACTCCAGCATATACACAAGCTCAGCAGAATGCTTCAGAAACAATCTAGACAGGAGAAGAAAGTGATGAAACAGTTAATATAACAGGCTCACACTGCACAAGAAGAAAACATTTGGGATCTCTGTATTAAACTCATGTATTAGAACAGAGAATCCATCAACAAGTTCATTGCTTGTTGACATTGCTGAGTTTTTCCCATCTCATTGGCCATCACTTCCTGACTGGTACATACCTAATATACTCTAACCAGTGAGTATTCTCCAGGGAGGACAGCCACTTCTCTTCAGTTTCTTCAAAAGGCTCTGCAACAAGGAGAGTCATTACACTGCAGAACAACTCCAAATCAGCAGAGCCAGGAGAGCTCTGTGGTTCAAGCAAATGCAGCATTACCATTGACACACAGCTGCTTGAGTTTGGTGTGTGCTGCCTGGATGTCCTGGATGCTGGGGAGACTCTTGTCCAGATCAGCCTTGTGAACATCACTTCTCAGGGGATGGCTCCGGGTTATTGCATTGCAAATCCTGAGGCAGGGAAAGAATTGTCCATTTTAGCACTGGAGAGGTGAGAAGCAGCCCTTCAAGAAACAGTCTTGAACTGGAAACAACCAAAATCATACACAACATGGACCTTATTTATTTTTTTTTTTCTGGTTTATATTCAAGAGATACACTGCTCCTGCCACAAAGCTGCTACTGACTCAAACTAGTTACAAGACAAAAAAAATGGAGACACTGGATCATTAAAACAGTGAGACTTTCAGTGAGACTTAGCCAAACAGTTTAGCATAGAAAAGTTTTCAAAGCCAGGAAGTTCAACAGGCTCTCTAATAAAAATCAGAGCTCCAGCCTAACACACAATGCACAGTCACCCTGTAAAATGAAACCGAAGAACAAAAACTACCAAGCCAGTAAACTACTTATTTATACAAAACTCTAAATCTAAATAAAAACTCCTCTTTCCCCAAGGACAGGGAAAGACAGAAACTGCACAGAAATACCACGTGCAGTGTGGCACTAATTCTACAGAACTGCATTTCCCAATGCCAAAAATAAAGGATTTTTTTTTTTTTTTTACTGTGTCTGGCTGGAGCAGGTAAGAAACCATCTGAAGCTGTATTACAGTAATGTCAACAGAAAGATTAAGTCTGATCCTTTCATCAGCACATTCTGTCATCTGAATGAGTGGCCACCTATAAAATAAACAGCCTTTCAAATTTCAGCAATTATTCAGTGAAGACTGAAGTGAACCTCGAACAGAGATTGTGCCAGAACTGGATTCAGAGAGCTGGTCTCCAAAACTATCAACCACAACATTCTGACTCAAGGATCCCCTCCAAGTGATGCTGTATGCTACCCAGTCACCACTTGTGCTGTCCTGTGTGTCTGACCCATGAGCCTTCACCCACCTTTGATCAATTCTCCTTTGCTGCAACACATCTTTAATATTGGCCATTCTCACGAGAGCGCTGCCGTTGGGGTGATTCCAGGACCACAGCTAACAGGAGAGAAAAAACAAACACCAGAATCATGCAGGTTGCTGTTGCTCCACAGAAAGGGGTTTTTTTTTCTACACAGGTAACTACGTTCATTGTCATACATCTCTTGGAGATTCTTAGTGCACAGTGGCACAGAACAGGAACAGAAGAGAGTGATCACTTACTGGCATCCGTCTGCCAATAAAGGAGTAGGAGTACAGCTTCAGATCTTGGTCTGCTAAGGAAGATGGAACCACAAAATACTCTGGAAGACTTGGGGAAAAAAACAACAAAAAACATGATACAAAAGGTTGCTTTTCCCTACGTATTCTACCAGCTTTTATCTTGTCAAAATACTATCTTGCCAACTCTGTTAAACCACAACCCCCCAGCCCCCCAAACCAGCAAGGCCACCTGGTTGTCCTGTAGAGCTGCAAAATCCAACATATCACTGGAACAGCTCAGAGCTACCCCACAGGATCACAGCATGGTGGGGATTGGAAGAACCTCCAGAGACCACTGAGTCCAACCCCCTGGCAGAGCAGGGCAAAACTAGAGCAGATCAGGCAGAAATGCATCCAGACAGGGCTGGGAAGTCTCCAGAGCACGAGACTCCACAGCCTCTCTGGGGAGAAAAATGAAATGTTTCAGAAGGAGGTACAAAAACATAGAAGGCAGAGATGCCACGGGGCCACTCTGGAGAATGGAGGTTTAAGAGGTGAAGTGCACAGCTAGGTAGGATGGAGGCTTTGGTAGAGGAGGCAAAGACACTGTCATCACCTTGTTTTCTTCTCCTTGTGTTTACAAGAGAAACTTACCAAGTAGATATCATATAACCTTCATTGACAGAACAAACTCTCCACTCTGATGCACCTGTCCTTTTGATTTCTCTATCCCAATCAGAGTAAGTTTCAAACAGAGGTGTCTGCTGACCACTGGCACTGACGATGCTGCCACCACCACCACCTCCTGGGTCTATTCCATTCACCTTCTTTGCTAGGAAAACAAAATTCATCAATGCATACTTTTAAAAAAAAGGAAAATAATCAGGAGTTTTCACCTTCCTAATCCCAGGAATGAGGCCCCAGCATCAGGACTAACATGATCTATTTTTGTATCACAACACAGCAGTGATACAAGGACAGCCTGGTGATACATGAAGACTAAAGATCTTTTTTTTCCTGCAATTTCAACAGAGAAGCACCATCCATTTGGTGTGTTGCACTGCTGGTGGAAAGCAAGACATAGTAACACCCAGGAGGGAATGTTCTCTTCAGTCACAGGATCTGTCTCTTCAACATACCAATGTCAGCAGAGTTTTAAAAACATGAACCCTTCATAGGCTGCCTAATCAGGTAAGCAAAATACAGGAGAGAGCAAAAGAAAAAGGATGTATTCATCCCACATCTTTAAATGGTTGCTGCATGGACAGCAAATCAACAAACTGCAGGCCATGTGAAAATGTTCAGAACCCCAGAAAATGACCCTGTAGCACCCTGTGTCTACAGACCAGGATTACAGTTTGCTACTAAGACAGAAGGATCTCCTTTGCTGGCCATTTTTAGGAGGCAGTCAGCTGTGTCAAAGGAGACCATCTTTTGTTTCTTGACTCTTAGAAGTAAATTTTCAGATGAAAATGAAATTAACTGAGCCTCAAGCCTGTTACCTCCCCCATGAAAGCTCCTGGCTTTAGCACCAGTCTGTCAAAGTGTAAAAGCCTGCCAGCCAAAGCAGAATACTGCCCTGTGGCTCTGCTGTCCACTCAGCCAGGGGGTCATTGCTGCTTTCTCTATCCATCAGTGTCATTCTTGCAGTAGCACCTGGACTAGTCACGTTTTCCAGAAGAAAAGACCAAAAATCAGAACAAAGCAGTTGTTCAAAGACAGTACACAGAGAAATACTCTGCCAGAAAATGTTACAACTGTAGTGTCCAAGTAAATATACACTGGGAAAAAAATGGTGTGGGCAAAACCCAGAGCAATGCAAGCTCTGTGTGCTCCTCAAGAAGCACAAAGCCAACGTTCCAGCTTTCATTATACTGGGGCTAGGAGGGACAGAGTGCTGGAACTGCAGGAGCAAAGCCAGAGATCTATGCTACAAACACCAAAGCCAACAACAACAGACCCCCAACCCAAGCAGATGTCAAACTCTCTTCTCCAGCAAGTGCAGCACAGCAGAACAATTCTCTTCTGCCATGCTGGCCTGCTGCTCCAGAGGAACAGCTTTTTTTACCCACCTTCTGGAATTCTTCCACTAGGTAATTTTCCATACAGCAAATGGGATTTGAAGGGGAGAGTAAAGGCAACTTTGTGGCAGACTAACATTTTGTTCACACTCCACTTTACTACTGATTGTCACTTTATCTGCAAATTGGCTTTCTCCCTAGTACTTGATAACTCCAAAGCACGTGTGCCCAAGCTGTTTCAGGTATGGAAGTACATGTGTGTGCAGCACAATCACAGCACAAGGCAGTCATGTAGGCACCTGCCAGGAAAACATGCATTTCTGGGAAATCTGGAGGCCTGAGCTCCCAACTCCACAACATTCAAGTTCTGTAACAGGCAGATCAGTGGCTTCCAGCTGCTGAGGAACTACTTCAGTGCCACAGAACTACCTGAGTGGCACTTGCTCTGCTAGAGCTGAGGGATTCAGGTGTGTATTGGCTGGGGAACACTGGGCAGTGATCACACAGCATTACACTAGAAATCAAGTTCCAAAGGCATCTTTTTCAGGCTTACCTAACTGACAAGGTTCAGTTGGAGATTGGCCTTGAGCAGAGAGGGTGTGCTCCAACTCAGCAGGGGTGGTGGAGGTTTTGAGTGGTAAGAACTGCCTAGTAAGCCTCTAGGAAAGAAGGTATGGAGTCCCAAGTTGCACAAATCCTCCTGCAATACCACCAGAAGAGAAACTTATTCCCAAAAGAAGGGCAGGTGAGCAAGCCTGCCTGATGGGAGATTAGCTAGGCACCTAGAGTGCCAGTATAGACACACAACAGGGGGCTCCAACACGAGTATTCATGCTGACATCAGTGCTGATATAGGGAGATTTGGGTTGTTTCAGACAGGAAAGACATTTCTTCCCACTTGGGTCATTAATGTCTATCACAACCAGTAGCTTATAACCAAAAGCAAGAGGTTGGGAGCAGGACAAGCCAATTTTATTAGCCCTGGAGAAAGCCTCAAATGCTTTTTGCCACTGCTTCTAGACAGAAGTCTTACTAAAATTACATCTTATGAAATGGGAAAAAAAAAACCAAACCAAAGCCCAAGAAATGAAGCTGCTTGGCTATTTACCTGGATTCTGATACATCTCCCCAACGTACTCAAATGCAAAGAGAAGCTGAAGGTCTGTTGGCTGAGAATAATGAGCTATTGCAAGGCACACCTAGGGAAGAAATATTTGTTACTATTATTTATAGACAAAAAAAAATGTACTGCCCTTCGTGGACAGCACAAACCACGCAGAGCACCAGTTAAAAATCAGGCTGCTGAGGTTTTACTCCCATATCTTATTTGAGAAGAGGGAACCACACAGTCAAAGGTCCTCATGTTTGCCAAGAGACTGCTGCTGTAAGCACAGCAGGGGGGTTCCTGAGCATCTCTCAGCAGTGATTAACTGATAAGGGAGGACTGAGCTTGGGCACAAGTGATCAGACTGCAGCAGGCATCCCCTAAACATGAGTCCCTGCATCCACAGGGGCAGGCAGAGGCACTGTGCTGTGTCTGCCCACCTGCACACAGAAGGAAGGAGGATGAAAGAAAAAAGCCCAACACACAGGTGGTAAGCCTGTCATAGTATACATTATTATCATTATACATTCTTATCACTTAAAAATTTTTATTTTTCTTCCTTCTCTTCACCTCTCCATGACTTTTTTTATTTGGGAACATGTTAACCAAATTTATTCACCTCTTGCCTGTTTCAGGTCTGAATGTTGCTAAACAGTGCATCCAGGAAGCTGTTTTCTGTTACACTTGGCTTTACCTACTTTTGCCTATCATTCCCAATGAAGCTAAGTGGAAATGTGTGTACATACACATGTTGTCATCCACTTTTCTGTGTAAATATCAGTTACTGTAGTGAGAAGTAACAGAGCAACTCCTCATCTTCGTTGATGGGAGTGAAATCTGAAAGTCTTTTACAAGGCTGAGCAGCTCTTGAGGATTGAGGATGATCTGCAAGACCTGAAAAACTCCCATTGTGCTGCCAAGTACCCCAGCAGCAATGCAGTAAAACCTGCTCTCCTCAGCAGCAGCTGCAATCTCTGTCATTTACTTGGCCCAGTAAGAGGGCTAAAACTGGGGGGGCGATACCAGTATCAGGTGAAATCATGGTGAAACAGTCCACAACAGAGGATCAGGGCCTTTCCTTCTGTAATTAAAACATGTATTTCTTCTGCTACTGTCTTCATTTCCACATGTTAGACCAGTGCCACCCCTAGACACACTAAACAAGTATTAAAGGCACACCAATTTTCAGCTTGTTTCTCACTAAATCCTTGTGCTAGTGTTACTGTAAGTTTCAAAGCACATTCCACAGACCTCAGCAGATTATCACTTAAGAAGAAAGCTCTTGAACTGGAAGGCAAACATGTTCTACAGGAAATGTTCTCATATCAAACTGAAAAATGTTCCCTGTGCTTGCCAATTCACAACTGGGGGAAGCTGAAGATGTTCAGGCTCAGCCAAACAACAAGAGGCTGCTTTTTGGACAGACCATTTATTAAAACAGAAGGGCTTTAATTATTTTATGGTACAAAGGCCATTTCCCTATGTCAGTGTTCCCTGATCAAACCCTCTCTGAGAAGGATAAATAATATTTTCAGGGCAAGCTCTGCTGCTCAACAGGAGCTTTACCAAGGATGAGAGTTTCCAAGCAATGCTCTTGGAAAGAGGTCCTGACCAGCCACAGTTAAGATGTGCTCAGCATAGCCAGGGTACCTGTCTGAGGCCTCACTGCAGGGAGTTTTCCCTTGCTACTGCAATCCCTAATCTGAGGAGACTCCTGGAGCAGAAAGTCATGCACCCAGGGCACCTTCAAGCCCCCTGGACACAATCAGTCATCCCAGGAGGGAGTCTTCTGGAGGAAACAGGACTTTCAGCCCTAACCCTCGTGTGCAGGTTCTCCTGGCTGCTAGGCAGGTACTGGCTCATCAAGAATTGCTTCCTTCACCCCAAAAGAGCCCAAGAGCAGCTGTGCACAACACTCCGTGTGCTTTGAGAACATGGAATCTAGATGATGGGCAACATACAAGGATTGCAGAGGCTGCAGCAGCTTTCTATGCATCAGAATCTTTGTTTGTACAAGAACACATCTGAATGCACAGTCCAGGCTTTCTAAGCCCTAGGAGATACATGAAAACATTGATATTTTTGAGAAATGCCTTTAGAGAAGTTTACTTCTGAAAAAGCTTTCTTCACCCCTTCCAATCCCACTCCAAAAACCATACAGATAATGACACCTTATCTTGCATTCCCAGTGTCTTGAGACATTATCAGTTTTGTGAGCTGTACCAACAACTGGAACAAGGTAAGAGAAGTTTGGGTGGAGGGAGACATTAGAAAGGGTCAGGATCACTTCCCCAAAACCCTTCTCTTTCCTATTATTTGCATAGCAATGAGGAAAAGTGTCCCTCTCCACCCCAAGTGTCACACTGTGTGAGGGGGTTGGTTTTGACTGCACTGGAAACAAGATTTGAGATCATTTTCCCCTCTGTTCTGATGGAGCAGATGTTTCTGAAACTGCTCTCACACCCCTTTACAAAGAGGTGTCCTGAACAAAAGGAACTGAGGGAGCTCCAGAAGAGAAATGGACTGCAAAGGAGACAGCTTTAGGGAACAGGGCTACAGGGTGTGTGGCACTCTGGGGCACTGCCAGCATCCAGCAGTCACCACATCTAACACCTCTATTTTCCACACATTTTAATTGCATATTGCTAGACATTAGCAGAGTTTTCAGCTTCTTGAAACAAAATCATGCCTTTTCCTTTAAGGAATGTGAAATGATGCTTCTTTCAAGCAACTTCCCCAACTTGCTTCCCCGTGCTCCACTTCCTCCCACACCCATCTGGCTTTCCTTCCTTTGGAGACACCATGGCTTTATTTGAGAGGCAGAACTGAACTGCTAAGTAGTGAAGAGTGCAAGTTTCCATTCCCTCTCTTATTCCCCAACTCCTGAAGATCTGTTAATAAATACAAGAAATAAAGATTTACTTGACTGATGAACACTGAGTCAGTATTTTATTAACATGTATTCACTACAACTAATATTGAGGTTAATTTTCTAATAGAATTTATTTTTTTAAGCTTCTTCATAATCATTTACACCCAAATAAATTCACCTAAAAACTCTAGAACTAGAACTCTGTTCCTCTAGCTTGTTTCTGCTTAAAAAGGTAGAGGAAAAACACATCTGAAGGTTCCACCAGTACTGATCATGTCCTCAAGTCATGTCCTATCTCTCAGGGTATGTTCTCTCATACCCTCTGCTCCAGTGAGGCAGGCTGAGGGGGAAGGGTTATTCTCCAAGAGGCCCTGTTCAGCAAATACAGATGCTTCCTTATGGACAGCTCTTTGCCAGCATCAATGCATGGGACTGAATATTGCTGAGTATTCATGTTACATTCAAGGAACTATGCACAGAAAAGAATTCCTTAACCCTACAAAGTTATTAGCTGTTCTCCTTGCAACTATTCCTTGTATTTAAAGCTCAATATAAAATAGTAATTATGAGTAGTCTTGATTTTATTTCCTCAGCTGTTGTTTCAAACAGAACATTTGCTTGCATCTGGCAACAAGTTCTAGATGCTTGGATTGCCCTAGTCTGAGGTGTGTATTTTAGCAGGCAGGTGTTTCATTTGGCCTAACAGTGCTTTATCTGCAGGGTGATACTCCTCCTTCTTACATTTAGTTGGAAATCTCCCTGCTCTGCTTTGTATAGCTAAAGTTTGCTGACAGAAGGCACCTGTGATTTATAAAGCAGTAATGCAAGGAAGAACTTGTTCCCAGTGAGGGTGGCAGAGCCTGGCAGGGGCTGCCCAGGGAGGTTGTGGAGTCTCCTGCTC
>JAOEGS010012058.1:14614-40402 GCA_025447755.1 Corythornis vintsioides | reverse complement strand
CCGGCCGGCAGTGCTGCGCTGCTGGAGAAGGTGAGAGGCTTCCTATGGGCGGACGGACGGGGAAGGACTGTGGGAACAGAAGGTACAGCCGTGGCAGGATGAAGGAGAGTGGACAGGCATGTAAAAGTGCACCCACCCCTCACAAGCCAGTTCTGGAGACTCCTAGGTAGTGTGTCGGTGCAACGTGGAGTGCGCCCATTCCCGCATCTGGTTGATGGTGAGCTCCTTGGCTGGCTCTGCCCCAAAAGGTTGTGTTTGCCCAGTTGTGTCCGGTGGAACAGTGTTGTGGAACCGGCTGGTTGGTTGGGAGGAGTGTGTGATGTGGCTTCGTCCCAGCAAAATTGCAGCCGATTGCTATCCGAGGAGGCTGCAGCGCGGCCATCGTGGGCTGTGCTTTCTGGGGAGAGGCTTGTGGGGCTCTCTGGGGAGCCCAGTAGGTGTTTCTGTCCCAGAAGAGCAATATGCAGGTTTGTTTAAGGGACAGCCACACTGTTCCCCACAGTGAGGTAAAGCACTGGCCTGCTGATCAGTTTTAAAAAGAAGCTCATAAATCTATCAGCAGTAAGGCCAGAAACAACCACTGCAATAACCACTCTGCTCTGATCCCTTGCCTGTACAAAATGTGGTTTTCACTAGAGTGGACCTCCTAGGGAAAAAAATGCACCAGTCTTCAGTTGAAAGTCCCAGAGATAGAGGGGTATTCTTCCATAATGTTAGATGAGGTTTTTAGGTGCAAATATCTTTCTTCATGAAATCTGCATGAGAGCTGAGGTCTGAAACTGCCTCATTTCAGCTTCAGCTCTTGGGTTTATTATAATGCTTTTACGGAACAGAGAAAGCCCACTTTAGTGAATTTCTAGTACCCACAGAGGTACTTACGGATGGTGCAGCCACTTCTCGCTATCTGATAAGCTGAAAAGATTACTGCTCTGGAAATTTCCCCTGTAATTGTCAGCATTGTTGTCATTATCAGGGTTCTTCTTTGGTTCTTTTTTTTACATCTAAGCGTGGACACCAGCACTAGCTGAACTGATACTGTTGAAAAGATGGAAAACATCACATAGCTACTTCTGTTGACCCATCAGCTGGGCTCCAAAAGAGTTCAGGAAATTTATCCTAGAGAAAGCAGGCTTTCACATCAGTAGATTTTTAACATCAAAAAAGCAACCCTTAAGAAGTAAATAAATATCAATGCAAAGCAGAGAAAATTGAAGGAATGCATTTCTAATAAAAATACAAAATCCAGGGGTGCAAGATATTCTCAATTCTAGTGCAGAAATGATTAGCAGGTGGCCAGCTTGTCAGAAATGCAATTTTCCTAACTCAGCTGATTTTCAGAGATTAAGTTTCATGCTGTGTCTGGACATTTGTATGTAAGAACCTCTGCAGAAATGACTGTTGTCTGTGAGATGTACATGGTCTCAAAACAGATCTCTTTTTTTTTTGTAGAGACTAAGTCTATATAAAGTAAAGCTGAATGACTGTATCCATTTTTAAAATTTGTTTACAGTGAAGCTTATTTTCTTAATTTAGCAGATGGAAGATGCTGGTTTGTCTCACTGCTCTTTCCTGTGTTTGATGCTTTTTGGGCATTCTCCTTATTAGAGTGAACATGAAAGTGAAATCTGCAGCATCAGTAACCCTTGCGCTGTTATGCTCTTGGGCTTGCATCTGTATTATTGAGATGTACATCTGTGTCACTGTAGATTATGTTTAGTACAGTTCTGTATCGTCCTACATACCAATAGGCCTGCAAAGGAAGTGGAACTATACCAGATCTCAGCTTTGAGTTTGCACAGTCCCCATTTTATCTAAAAGCAGAATGAACTTAGATTTGTCTGATTAATATGACTTTTTATCTCTTTTCTTTTTTCTCTTTTCTTTTTTCTCTTTTCTTTTTTCTCTTTTCTTTTCTTTTTTCTTTTCTTTTCTTTCATTTTCTTTTCTTTCATTTTCTTTTCTTTTCTTTTTTCCCTTTCCTTTCCTTTCTTTTTTCCTCCCATCACTCAATTCCAGAATAAACTTCTGACTTCTTTGGTCATTTGAAACACTTTTGTATGTGTGCATGTGCATGCAGTTGCTTTATAAAGCAATGCATTTTCTACTCAAATATGTGTCATTTTCTGGGCTATTTCAGTGCTTTCTTCCAGATCATTGTCAAAGCTAAATGTGTTAAAGATTTAACAAAATTAATCGTGAAGGGTGAAGAGACCAATAAAACACAGTAATTTCCATTATACTGGGCTTATTTTTCAATCTATTAAAAATGTGTGGCTTATTGATTTTGAACATTGTCAGTATAAATATATAGAGATAGCTTTCAGGGAATGATCACTGAATGGGTTGCTTCCAGAAGTTCCTGTACAAACCAACACCAAACTGAGAACCGACCTGAACTCCAACCAGTGATTTAGAGGTTGATGGGAAACCCCTGAATGTCGAGTCCTTACACAGCTCCCAGACAGAAACAAACATGATGGATTGATAACAACAGAGACACAAAGCGGTTTGAATGACTTGACTAAGTCCATTTTACTTAGGCTAAGGAAAACATTGACTAAATATATAGCCTGAGTTTCAGGGTGTACCCTGCTAGTTTTACTCAGTCTAAGTACTTTAAAGAGTGATCTCATAGGCTGTGGTTATATCTCTGACCACAGTACATATAAACCCTGAAACAATCAGGAGAAATATATAGGCACAAAAAAATTTATTTTCTCTATCTGAGAAACTTCATCAATAGGTTAGGTGAGTTCAGGTTAGGACACCATATAAATACATAAGACTGTGAATGTTAACACTGGCTTTTATAGTTGACCAAAGTTTGTCTTTGGATCAAGCCTGCATTACTTTTTGCCAAAACTATCCTAAATGCTGATTACTTGGTTTGGGTTAAAGCTCTTTAGAAGGTCAGTCAATAAAATGAACCCAAGAGGCCATATGCTCAAGGCCTTTTTTAATGGAGCATCTTTGATATGAGGAGATGCTGAGACAGCTGAAACTTCTTACCTTGGAAAAGGAAGGCTCAGATGTGATATAAATAACTGATGAGAGGGGATGAAGAAAAGGAAGCCAGACTCTTTTCTGTAGTGCTCATTGACATGACAAAGGCAATGTGCACAAATTTAGACGCAAGAAATTCCATCTAAACACAATAAACCACCTTTTTTTAAATGATCTTTACTGTGATGGTGGTCATACAGTGTGAGTTTGCCCAGAGGGGTTATGAAGTGTTCATCTGTGGCGTTATTAATCTGCTTCAGGTGCCCCTGCTTGAGCAGTGGAATTGGATTAGGTCATCTCAAGAGGACCCTCCCAGCCTAAACATCTCTGATTCTGTCATCATAGCACTGTCTCTGTTATATAGAGATTACACTGTCTTTGGGACTTGACATGTATGAAGTGTTTTTCTGGACTCAATATATTAATCATTTTAGTTGAAGAACCAGAGTAACATTACCTAGAATAAGACACTGCATCTCCATAGGCTAGTTCCTCCTCAGATTCTTAGGAAGCTTGGAAGCATCTCCCAATGGTGGAAAGAATGTGAATCTTCCACTGCTGCAATCAGAGACTCTTTTGGGGAATTAGGGTTTCTCACACATCAACAGCCTGGAATGAGGACCTCTAGAAGGGATGAAACACAGGAAGGATAGTGGAGGAAAGAAGTTTTGAAAAGGACCCTCCCTGCTGCCTTTAATACAGCACAGTCAAATGGTAAATGTATCCTGGCCAGGGTTCTGGTGGCCTCCTCCCCAGTGCCTGTCATACTGCAAAGGCCAAATGGCACTCTAGAAGGTAACAGAGGTAGGTGCAGAGCACTCAGGCACGCTTTACTTAATGGTGACACAAAATTGGACACTACTTAGCTTCCTAGCTAATGTCAGTGGCATCTCAGAGAAAGACCTGACAACTTTGACCATTTCCTGAAGCATGAACTGTGTCCTGTAATTGGTTTGTTCAAGGGCAGCAAGAGCCAAAGTCTACAAACTGTTCTGGCATGGCTGCAGCTGGGGGCTTCCTTTTATGGAGCTATGATCAAACTCACAGGACTGTCACTGTCCCTCAAGACACTATACACTTACCCTCTAGCTGATCTGTTTGTCCAAACTGCCAATTTCACTTTGATGTTGTAGTCTGTACCCAGGCAATCTGCCCTCCCATGCCAGTGGGGCCATGCAACGAAGGATCCTTGCCACATATATAGCAGTTCACTTGAAATGTGGAGTGGAAAGACACAAGAGATTATGGACTGAAATGTTTTGACTCCCATAGCTGGAGTGAGAACCAAGAATATATAAGCATATTCTCCCATTCAAAAGCAAGTTTTCACATAGTAAATAAAAGAAATAATGAATCATAATAAATCATTCAATACAAATAAAACCAGGTTAATGAAAAAAATACTTTAAAATTATACCAATATTGAATAATGCATCAAGTGGATGCTGCAATAAGATAAAACCTTTGGGTTAGAAAGCACAGTCAGGGGCCTAGACTCTAAGGGAAGAAATTTTATCTAACACAGTTTGAGAAATTAAATTACCTGAGGAGACTGAGAACCATTTGCTGGAAAGAACTTGTATATGACTATAAATTTCGTATAGGAGAAGCACTGTCTTACAGAAAAGAGCCTTTAGGTATTAGGGGTTTTTTTTTGTTTGTTTGGTTGGTTTTTTTTAAACAAGTATCAACCTATTGTATTCTTCATGAGACAAGCAGACATCTCTCCTATTGTTCCACTCCCTGTTTAGTGTGGCTTTAGCCTGTCTAATATCATCGGGAAGCCTATATCTTTCAAAGTTATATTACATTTTAAGTATTTTTCTCTATATTGTTAACTAAGCTTCTTTAGAAGTCTCTTTTTGACATTTGTGTGGCAACACAAATTTGGAAGTGGCAGTGTCAGCGTGAGTCTGACTGCAGGTTCAGCAATGCCCTAGGGAAAGGAGGGAAGGGAAAAGAAGGGGTACTCTTTCACAAGTCCTGTTCTTCTATACAAATCCACCCTCTTTGTAGTTTTCTTAGCTTTACCCAGTTCTGTTGCTAAATTACTGGATTTTAAGAATGACCAGATTTAACAGCAGTGAGGTCTGGAAGCTGAAGTAACAGTAATAGAGTTCTGGACACAGATAGAATAATGCAGAACCTAAGGGAAAAAGCCTTCTTTCTGCCCCCATTCATATTCCCAGGATGCCATATTCGTTTTTAACAAGTATTCCCTCCCCTAAAAGGCATCATGTCAGTCGGAATGTTTCACAAGAGATCCTCAGTTTCTAGATGCAGAAGTGAAGCACTGATTTTACATCACAGCTGTCTCACTGCATGCTAAGACATATCCAAGAATGCAGCAACCCTTAGGCTCTTGGGTTGCATCCTGGGCTGTGTTAGGCAGAGGGTTACCAGCAGTTAGAAGGAGGTGATCCTTCCTCTCTACTCAGCACTAGTGAGGGCTGAGAGCACCTGGAGCAGTGGGTCCAGTACTGGGATCCCCAGAAGAAGAGATATGTGGACATACTGGAACAAATCCAGAAAAATCCATGAAGGTCTGTAAGATACTGAAGCATCTCTCATCTGTGGAGAGGTTAAGAGAGCTGGGACTTGTTTAGCCTTGAGAAGGCTCAAGGAGATCATCTTATAAATATGTATAAATACCTTATGGGAAGATGTGAAGAAGTCACACCAAGAGTCTTCTCATTGATACTGAGTGATGGGACAAGAGGCATTGAGCATGAATCAAAAAACATAATTTCTATTTAGGAAAAAAACTTTTTTACTTTAATGGTGATTCAACACTGGAACAAGTTGCCCAGAGTGGTTGTTGAGTCTCCATTCTGGGAGATATTAAAATCGGACTGGACATAGCCCTGAACAACCTACTCTAGTTAATCTTGTTCTGAACAGGAGGTTGCACTAGCTGATCTTCAGAGCTACTTTCTGACCTTGACCATGCTGTAATTCTACAGTTCTCTGACCTTGCTCTAAAGCCAGGAGCGGCTCCCAGGCTGGGCTGCCTGGATTCAGAGCACAGCAAGGCAGTCAGGGGGAGAGTGTGAACACAGATACCTTAAAATGCTGCCTGGTAGCTGGATGGGGGAGACTGAAAAAACATTTCTCTGAAATGGGTCTGAAGCAGTTGGCTATAGTTCAAAATGTCACTGATGTCCAAGCTTCCTTCCTGCCTAAGTTTCCTGGCTGCACAGATGAATGACTTTGGGTCAGAAATGTCAGCAGGCATATAAGGTACTGAGCTCCCTTTGGCTTGCCAGAGCACACTGCCTCTGGCTAGTAACCCCTTTTTTTGTCATGAGCTGTACCTCTGCCTAAGGGACAAGTACATCTCTGCTGCAATCTGAAGGACTTTCTTCAGTAAGCAGTAGGGGTGACTTTCTGTGCAGGGAGACAGTCTCACAGCAGTAGGCTAAGGAGAGTGAGAGAACTGGGTCACACTCAATAATCTGGGACTGTGCTTGTATTTTGTTTGTTGCCTAACACCTCGGAGACTTCATTAAGAAGAGGCCTGGAAAGCCAAGCTTTAGAATGGACACAGAAAGTTGGTCCATGTGTTTAAAATGAAAGGCCCACAAGACTACAACTACAAAAATACAAGTGTCTGTCTGGAGGCCAGAAGAGATTAGAGGGCTGTGGGAGGTTCCTGACAGTACAAGGACCTTTTATAGCTTGAAGGTCTTTGCCCAGAGGTTTACTGTGTAAAAAAGCACAAGCTCAACTCTAGCACAGATGCAGAAATGCTCAGGATCCAAGTGGCATAGACATGCCCTGTCATGTAATGGTCTGCATGGCATGTATGTCGAGTCTGGTTTTCTCTGTGCATGTTGTGATGTTTCTGACCCAGGCTGTGGTGTTTCTGCAGTGCTTGGCAATGGCTGAAACCTCAGCTGCAGCAGCAGCAAGGACAGTGGCACCCACCGTGTTAGATGAGCTCCTGGAGATCACAGCTCAGAGCCTGGTGCGCACCGAGGTGGCCGAGCACTATGAGGTTATTCGGGAGCTGGGCAGGGGCAAGTATGGCCACGTGATGCTAGTGACCCACAGGCAGAGAGGTAAGGAACCAAATGCACCCTGAGAGCTAAGGTGCCTTGTCTCCTCTCCACCAGGGTTTTGGGTGGGCTGGTGGCTTCTTGGCACCAGGCATGGTGGGACGTACTCAGGGGTGACAGCAGGACAGGGACCTCCCAAGCCAGGGACCATCCCATTGTGCCCAGACCTGGAGCAGGTGATGCCAGGGGGAAGCCCAGAACATCAGGCAAGCTTATGGTGATGACGCAGGTCCAAGGTCAAGCTGAGAAGACAATCCATAAGTCAGAATCAATTAAGCTCATGGCTAGGCACTGTCATGAATGTGATATAGCTGGAAACCAGCACCATCATCACAGCTCAGGCCGGGAGTGAAGCCCAAGGTCTTAGCTTAAAGGTGCCCCTAGGCTCATGACAGAAGGTGCAGGTGGGGCTCCCAGGTGGGACTGGATAAGGCTATTAAGGCCTGTGAGCGTCCACAGGGCCCTGACACTATTTTTCCTCAGTCATCCCAGCTCACGTTGATGGGACCAAGCAGTCTGAATTTCCTTTCCTTTACTCAGTGCTCCTGTGCATGCACTGACTGTCTCAAAATTCATGCCAGCAGCAGTGCCTACTCCCAGATCGGGTGTCCACAGGATATATCAACACAAAGTATTGGGTCAGAGACCTTCCTGTGGTGATTAGTGTCTAGATCCACAGCTTCTCAGGGCCTTCTCTGTCTGGCTGTGGTGTAAGTGACTTTCAGGGGAGTCTAACCCACTCTCCCCATCCTCAGGGACTCCTATGGCTCTCAAGCTGCTACCCAAAGCCAGCACCAAGCTGCACACCTTCCTGTATGAATATTGTGTGGCACTGTCCCTTGCAACACACCCTGCCATCATTGGCATGTTTGGAATCGCCATAGAGTCCAGCCAGTACTACGGCTTCCTCTATGAGCCAGCACTGCACAAAGACCTCATCTCTATCATCAAACCCCGGGTAAGTGCTGCTACAGGGTATGGGACTGCAGACTTTGACCCTGTGTGGGCTGACTGGTTCAGACAGAGGGAGACAAAGGCCATGGGCTATGGGTCCCTCATCTCTGGGGTCTGCAGCTTTGAAGAAGCATCAGACTTTCAAGACCAGAAATGCAAAGGTCTTACCCCAGTGCAGCTCATGCAGGTGAGAGCCCAGCTGCAGGGCTGCCAGGATGCCCTGCATGTGCTGTACTGCCTGTGTCTCTCTCCCTCTGCAGGATGGGATCCCTGAGCCAGCTGCTAAGCAGTGTGCCAAGCAGCTCGTGAGTGCGCTGGAGTTCATCCACAGCCGGGGGCTCGTGTACCGTGACGTCAAGCCCGAGAATGTGCTGCTTTTTGATCCCGAGTGTCGGCGCATCAAGTTGACTGACTTTGGGCTTACGCGGCCCAAGGGTACCAAGCTTAAGCTGGTGGCTGGGGTCATTCCCTATACTGCCCCTGAGCTGAGCAACACTGCTGATGCCCAGGGGGTGCCCATTGACACCAGCTTGGATGCTTGGGCCTTTGGCGTGCTGCTTTTCTGCCTGCTGACCGGCTACTTCCCCTGGGAGCAGAGCCTGCCAGATGACCCTTTCTTTGAGGACTTCATGCTGTGGCAGGAAACTGGCCTGGAGAAGGACCTGCCCCGCCACTGGAAGCGCCTGACGGCTGAGGCTGCCCTGATGCTGCGGAGCCTGCTGGCACTAGATCCTGCCAAGCGCGGCCCTGTCAGTGGAGCGCTGCGCTATGTCGATTGCCCTTGGCGGCTGGCGGACAAGTGCATGGAGGAGGTTGCGGTGAAGCCCTAGAGCCTGCTCCCCACCGTGGGAGGAAAGGCAGGTCTCACCTTGCAAGGGTCTTTGGGGTTGGGGCCATCACAGTGTCCCAGTTGCAAGAGGTCATGTTGACCCAAAGAGCAGCTTCTCTGCAGCACTGTCTTTTGCCACCACAGAGCCAGGCTCCCTTCTCAGCTGATGGTCCTCACCCCATGGCTCAGTGCTGTCCAGTGCTACCTTCTTGTGCTTCCTCAGGGCTTGAGAACGTTTCCTTTGTCTTGGAAATAGCTGTCTGAAGTGAAGCACCTATTTGTTTCCTGGCCACAGGGAGTCCTGAGTGGTTTCCATGGGCTGCAGTACGTGCCTTGTCCTAGAAATAGTGCAAAATATATACTTTTGTGTTTCTGTCTGTGGCTCTTTTACCCTTATAATAAAATGCCTGTGGGGGCTTGCTTGCTGTGGGAAAGAAGAAGCATGACAGAATCTGCAGCTCTCAGGATAACCTATGTGAGGCAGGGACGACTGCTGGATGCCACTTGGGCCTTGACCAGGCCTTCTGGAGCGTGACTTCAGGCTGGCAGGGTGGAGGGGCAGAGAAGCCCCAGGCATGTGGTTATGGATTGTAACTAGGGACCAGCAATGGCACCAAAAATATGGTAGGACACTCTGTGTTGCAGCTGAAGATGTGTGGAGCTCCCAGTGTCTCTGCTTTGGATCTGCTTAGAATGGCAGGCAGTGGTCTTAGCAGAGCTGGGCAGAAGATGCAAAACTGTCTTGACAAGAAAAGATTAACAAGATTTTAGGGTTTATTCTAAATTAAAGTAAAGCTGAACTGCTAGAACACTGACATCTTTGGGGAAATAAATCAAACTGCCTGATTCCATCAGGACCAAGGCTGGGTTTTTTTCAGGAGCCAATAATACCAATGACAAGCAGGGATTCGATGCTGCCTGACAGAGCTGATGTGACAGAGACTATTGGCAGTGAGCAATGGTGATGTCCACGTCCTTTATCATAGAGCTTTGGGACTTTGACAGAAGGGTTTTCTGTTGCCAGAAAGTTGTACAATACTTAGCTAAGTGATGAAACCAGCACTGTGACTGTATGGTGCATATGATGGTTGCGTGGACAGAGTAGTAATGAAGCAAGCACAGCAGTGAGCACAGTGGCAAAAGCCCTGCCCTGAGTCAAGTGTTCAGCCTGGGCTCCTTTTTTTTTTTCAGTGGCTTAATCATAACTGCAGCTGGATTTCTTAAATCAATGAATAAACAGACCTGTTGTAGCCTATCCCCAGAGGTCTGAAATAATATCTGCTTGTCCCCATTACCCCTGCAGCAGCTGCTGGGAGAGGCTGAATGAAACAGAGCTGCGTGCAACTATGCACCCTTTGCACGAGCAGCAGCTGGTTGCAGGAGGGCTGGCCAGGTGCCCAACACTGTAAAGGGCAACACTTAGCTAATGTAGGCACAAGGTATGGGGCAGATCTGGTGTCATCCCCAAAGAGGCATCATGTGGCTGCAAAGGGGAGGGAAAGATGCAGTACTTCACTCCTCTCCAAGATGGAAAGGAGAGATAAATTGGGTAATTACAGAGCTCACTGCACCATGTGAGCTCTGGCTGCAGTGACTATGGTCCAATGCCAACAAGGGTGAATCCAGGCCCTAATGCCCTGATGCCTGCATCACACTGCATGTGGAGGCTGGGAGCATGGATCCCATGGTTCTTGGTAGTACCCATGGTCTATGTTTCTGGATTGCCCTGTGACTGTCACTATGGATTCTGCTTCCTCTTCTGCATCACATGCTCCACTAGGGTTCTGAACAGTCATGCTCAGCAGCAGCCTGGGGACTGCAATACAGACTGGAGCCTTCAGGCTTTGGGCAGGGGCCAGGGCCAGTGCTTTGGTATCACAACAGCAGGATGATGGGTTGAGCCTGGATCTGTTAACTAGGCAGATTCCTTGGTCATCATAATCCTTCCAGTTAGTAAGTGTTGGTAGGAAGAAGTGGATACTAAACTGGAGCAGAGATGTGAAAGTGCAGGCAGATATGAAAGTAATTGCCCTAGGTTGTGATAATGGACAAACAGCTTTACAGACCTATCATCTCAGAATTAAAATGGTGATTGTTGAGAGCATTTAGGCATACAATTTGGATTAACCAATGCCCCCAACATACAGACTGTGTTGTGATGCTGTCTAGATTCAGAACATAAAAGGGAGGGTAGGATCAAATTGGATAGTAGAGTCAATGTCATCTCCTACAGGAAGACTAATGAAAGTCACTCTATTGCACTGGCTGATCCAGTGACTAAAGGCAGGGCAGAGGTTCAGCCTTCAGGACCTCTCCAGTTAGGCTTCTGGCATCAATTTATAAATTTGCAGCATATAATCTTCCTTCTGCCTTGTTGACTCTGACGCTATGTAATTCCCACTTAAACCCTGTTAAGTTTCATTACTAGAACTGTGACTGACTGACTGTTCTGTGACAGAACTGTGACCCTTAGAAAGGGTAGTGAAGGTGTAATTCTCCATATTCCCCAGAATTCTCTTGTAGCCTTATCTCCTGAGCAAGACCACATGCTGACCTTACTGTGTAACCATTCCCACTCTGCACACAGATGTCAGGTCTTGAGAGTGCAGAGGGACTGAGCACCAAATCCCAAAAATGAGTGGGTGAAAGCATCACAGGCCAGGGAATTTGATACAGCAGATCCAAGACTGCGTAGTGCCTGTGCCTGCCTCCTCCCACACTGCTTCTTCTTGACTTTCACTTCAAAGACAAAGCAGAGCAGAGCTTTGATAAAAACACAAAATATGACCCTGTTCTGAGCAGCTGTCCTGAGCACAGGGATGGAAAAAGACAATAGCTAGGGGATAAAGATGGTGGGAATTTGTCTTTCATTCTTAGTCATGTGGGCATTTTGGTGACAACTGCAACCCAACTGATGTTTTCTGGAGCTGCCTGTAGCTAAGAAGCCATGACTCATAAAGCCCCATTGTCATGCCAAAGGACAAAAAGCTGCAGGACTGAAAGTGGCTGAATCAGAAGACACATGGTCCCTCACTGAGAAACATGCAATGGCTCATGGAGTTTAACCACTAACCTTTTTTCCTCAGTCCTGCATCCCTGAGTGGAGATGCATGGACAGAGGGTAATGCCTTAGAGAGATCCTTGGAAGTGCCTTAGTGGCACATCTACTTCAACATCCCATAGCTTGGGTTGCACAGTACCTTTCTACAATTTTAGTTCTCCTTATGCTGGGCTATCTGACCACAAGAAGAGAATGGATTGCTAAATCCCATCACGATTCTCCAGTATCCTAGACTTGACTAGTTATGATCCATCCAAGGTCTGACAGCCAGCCATGACAGCCAGTAGTCTAGGCTTGCCCATATACAGACCTGCCTGTTGCTGTGAGTGTGTTTGTTGTTTTTCCCCTGGGCTGACAGGCAGCTGGGCATGTTCATAAGCCCCGTGCCTTGGCCAGCTTTGTGCAAGAGAGGGAGGAAGGGGGATTTGGCCTGGCCCAGGGTGGTGACAGAATGCAGTCACAGTTGTCACATGAACTAATTGCACTTCTAACCCTTCTTTGCTGTTTACAAGCTGCACCCCACCATGGACTCGTGTCTCTGGCTGGCTTCTGTGTCTCAGGGTGGAATCACAGAAGGTTCCTGGTCTCACTCCAGACCCTGGTAGCCACCTTCTGTGTGCTAACTCTGCTTGAGTGCAGCTTCCATTGAGCTTTGTGGAAAGATTTCTTAGTGGAGAGTGGGAAAGATTATCTGTGACCAAAGGGATTTATTTAAGTGTGGTGCTTAGGAGAAAATTTAAGTGATAAAACAGACTATTTTGTAGTTTGTATCTGACATCTAGCTATAGAGAGCTGGCTTCAGTCAAAGCAATCTTGTTACCATGATTAGAGGCTGCTGAGATGTCAGCAAACAGCTGCTTGAAGCAGGCAACTCTGAGTCCCCTCTCCTTGTCCTCAGTGCCACTCTGTGCCTTGCTCAGCTGGCTCTTCCCTTCCACTGGCAGAGTAGGAGATGGAAGCAGGCAAGGGCAGCAATGTGCAGACACTGGCTGGCAGCTGCTGAATCTGCTCTCTCTAAAGCCAGGTAGGGAGAAAGCAACAGCTTTCACATCCCCTTGTTCTGCCATTAACAGTTGTTGCAGCTGATGCTCTGCCTTGAGAAATTATTTCATCTTCCTCCTCAGGACAAGTAAATTTTGCAGACTGACTAATACAGAGCTAACTCATAATCATCTTCCCCAGGGGCATCCCAGGCAAGCTTAATTTCTGACAGTTTCTGCTGCAGAGCCTCTCTCTGCATTACCTTGCACCCTTCTCCAAAGCTCCTGGACAACATCTGGTTGCTCAGGCCTCTTGGTCGGAACCAAATTACCTTCAACTGCTTGTACTTTTATTACGTGCTAAGCCCTGTGTCACCTACGGGTCAATTCCTCAGGCTCATGTGCTTACATGTCCAAACTCCCGAAACTGAGCAAGATGAGCAGATGGTAACCCTCTATACCTTTGGACTGGTCAATACAGATTGAGCACATGAATATCATTATACACCAGATTTATGTGATGGACTCAACCACAGACAGACACAAGATAGCCCTAGCCCATGGTGGTGCTGCATACAGCCACACATGTACCACAAAGGCATGACAGTCATAGCTGTGTTACACTCAGGGTACAGATTACCCCCCCCAGATGGTGAGAGCTGGTCCATGTGTATGAGGCTTTGGCAACATCATAATGCTTATGCTGATACAAACACTCCTCACATTAAAGAACAGCACTTACAAGGGACTTCTTTCCTCCTTCCATTCCTGAGGGGCTTTCAGGGCTCTTCCTTGGTATTGTTTTTTACCTTCACTTTCTTGCTTTTTGCTCCATCTTTCTCACTTCTTCTGCCCTTTTTCTGTATCACTTGCCAATCCACTATTTCACCTTCACGGGGGTCATCCTGCTGCAAAAGAAGTATCCCTTGATACAAAACCCTGGAGGACTTAATGCTCTCAAGAAGCAATACAGGGTGCTCAGTGTACAATTCACTAGCTCCTTTCACCTGTCTGGGAGAGGTGCTACTCTCACTCATGACTCATTTGAATCAGTTCACTTCCTTGCACCACTTGTCTGGGGAGCTGTAGCAGGAAGAGGAATGCACTTGTGTCCTGAGCTTCCCCTCCTTCATACCCATACTGCTTATAGTACTTCAGAGAAGACCACAGCACCTTTATCCCATCGGGACTGTTTAGCAATCAGCTAGAAACCTAAAAAAATTTAGCTGGTGGCTGAGTGCTGCATGTAGCAGGTTAGGAGTGGACTTCAGCCGGCAGCTTGGGCAGCTTCTATTCCCAGTGTTGACACAGTTTAGACAGGGGTAAGCTGGACCTCCTGGTGATTTTCTGCATGTCTATGAAGGTAGCCATTGCCAATCTCTATTTGAGTTTACTGTTGCTGGGCTGCTCCAGGAACCACTGAACTGGTTGGTCTCTTCTGTACTGCTCCATAATGGAAATCTGGGGATTAAGTGGAGCCACAATAGGCAGTGATTCTACCCTGCCCTTGAGCAGCCTGCCACCTTCTCACTGGTTCCTGGCTGCACAAGGGCATATCAGGAATTGGATAGGGCTGGCAGAGACCTGGCTGTAACAGGATACCTCTGTCCTTTCCTTCCGTCACTGTGTGAAAGAGATGAGTTCATGACACGTGGTATGTGGGGGATGCCAGGTGGCACTGGCCAAATGAATGATGGGAAGGTAACTAGTCACACATCACCAAGAATCAGTGTGGTTCGATGGGTGGAAACTTCACTGGTAAGTTCTGAGCTGTAACTCACCCAGCAGGCTGGGGCTGGGAACAGTATCCAGTAATCCTGACTTCAGGTCTTCTTAACCAGTAGACATACCACTGTTCTCCCAGAGTGAGGCAAAGAATTGGAAGTCCTGACAGCTGTTTTCCTTTCCACCTCTCCCCTGCTTACCATTAGCTCCCGCACCTTGGGCTTCAGCTTGGAACCGTGTTCTTTGAAACAAAAGCTTTGACCTCCTCCCACCTTGTCTTCAGTTTTCGATTCACTGGGCTCTTTCTCTGCCTGCACTGAGGTCACCATTTCTTTCTCGTACCAACACCCCACTGCCTCCAGAGGTCAGAACCAGTATTTCTTTTGTTTTGCTTTCATTTCTATGTGCTTTCAGTCAACATGAAAAATTTCAATAAGGCTTTCTATGTTTCACTCCCTAAGTCCAGCAGCAGCCTGTAATCTTCCTTAGAGCTTACTCATAAGAGACTTGTTCATAAGTTTCTTCTCATTGAGGCCTATGAGTCTCATGGCTCTGGAAGACAATTCCTTTACTCTCTAAGAAAGACTTATGTACAGATTTTCAATGCAGTATCAGACTACCCCACAAGTCTCTGGGATGGCCGCATGTCCACCCATGATGTTAATCTACACACTCAAACTTTATCAGTTGTTGGTCTAGGCACAACAGGAGCTGCCTGAAGCGGGGGGATCCTCAGGAGGGGGATCTGCCAAGGTCCTCTGAGACTACTGCAGCAATTAGTCACACACTCCATTGTGCAGGTGGCTGGAGTCACTCCTACCTCACTCTCTGAGGCGACCAGCTCCAGTTCAGGACAGTCCATGCTGGGGAACTGCTGTGAAAGGGGCAGGTGAGGGCCTCTTTGGGGTTTTTTTGAGGCTGGGACAGGTCGGGAATGCTGCTGGGCCATGCCTGGGCCAGCAACCTG
This sequence comes from Corythornis vintsioides, assembly GCA_025447755.1. Taxonomy (NCBI): domain Eukaryota; kingdom Metazoa; phylum Chordata; class Aves; order Coraciiformes; family Alcedinidae; genus Corythornis; species Corythornis vintsioides. The sequence goes on along the minus strand of JAOEGS010012058.1, from coordinate 24,825 downwards.
TGGGTGGCAGCTGAGGCTGCTTAGGCAGCCCGGGCGGAGCAGCCCCAACGGCAGCAGATCTGAACGAGGCGGAACGGCCACAATAGGCAGTTGCCAAGACACCCCCGTCATAAAAGCAGCTCCTCAGGAACACTGAGCGAATAAGCGGTGAGTGGCATCAACCGGGGAGCAGCAGGTGGACTCCCTGGGAGGGCGAACAGGGCGGGGCAGTTCGCAGGCGAGGGTGCAGAAAGCTCCGTCAGCTCGATACGGTGGCCGTTTGGCAGAATACCCCGGCATCCCTGGGCTCTGCACCCACCAGCTCAGGTGCAGCTTCCCAGCTGAAGCTCTGGTGGGAGCACGTTTCCCCCCACGTGTCGAGCTCATAGCAATTACTGAGATGTGATGGCATTCATATGGCTGGAACGCTATCATAGATGGCTATGTTCTTAGGTTATTTTTTTTGTTGTTGCAATAAGGAACCAAAGGCTACTACCTGACATCCTGCAGACAAGGAAAGAGTTTATGTGGACACATTGCTTAGATTAGAAGACTAAAACCCTTTGTTATAGCTTGTCAGGTGCTAACACACCAGTCATCTCTAGGCAGTCACTTAAAGTAGTTAATTTCTTGCCTGTGTCTAAGAGCTGAAAAGAAGCACTGAAGAACAGCAAAACAGCCAATACTTATCTTGAGACAGACTTCACATCCTCAGATCTGAAGAATTTATTTGATTGTCTTCACGTCCTCACATTTTCTTTCCATGTAATGCTCTCAGTAGGCTAATTATTTGAGAATAGCTATTAATAGTTCCTGAGAAAGGGCTTTACAGCCTTCTCAAACCCCCCTTTTCAGGCCTGCAGCTTCACCATGAGATTCAGTTATGTTAGTATGCAGAGAGGATAAATATACAAATCTGTTGGTGAGTAAATTGGGCACCAGATAAATTCAACATGCCTGGATTAATGGATGGCAAACTTTGGCAGCACATAAACTGCGCTAAGCCTGATTTCCTGCTCACCCTTTCTGTATCCCTCCTCCCTGATGGAGCATATCCTGGGCATGCACTACTACTAGTCACTTAGGTTCTGCCTTCCAGAGAAATCCTGTCATATAGACCAGAAGTCAACCAGTCCAGGCCTCTGATTTGGACAGTAGGACACCAGAACTGCTGGATTAACTTCTCTGTGTGCTCAACAAGATCTTTGCCATCTCATCTGTGAGGCTACTTAACCCTCATAGGAGCTAGCCTGTCTTCCTGTAATAACCTCGAGCAGAGTTTTCAATGTAGGCTTGGAAGTAAGGATTATAATCCCACACTGCAGTACTGCTGGTGTGCAAAGGTCCTGTCCCCATCTACCTCATCCATAGAGCAACTTCTTGAAGCAAAGTGGGATCTGGTTTTTGCAATACCTTAAAGGGACTTTTTAACTATAGTGATTCTTATTACCACACCTCAGTCCCTGAGATGCTCACACTACTGCAGTGCAGTAGCTGAAGCTTCCAGTGCTGGGAGCATGCCAAGGATTCAAACATTCATAACTGCTAACACCTGGCTAGGGAATCCAGATTTGCCTGAGACTTAGTAACATGACCTGTTTTCCACCATATCCAAACTACTTCGTTTCATCTTCTCCCATGCTTAGTTTCAGCCAAGAAATGAAATCATTGATAAACATCCACTGAACATTGCTGGCCCTGTTAGCTTCTGCTCGTTACTCAAAACCAATAATACTCAGTGCTCAGTTTTGAAAAAGATACATCTGTGCTCTTCCTAAATAAGCAGGAGTTGGAGGGTACATACCTTTTTCTTTTTTTTTCTTTCTTTTTTTTTTTTTTTTAATATATATTATTACCAAAAGATAATAAATTGGTGCAAACTTTGTCAAGGAAGAAAAGATGAGGTTGTACTGATCTGTTCATTTCCTGAGCATTGGCATGGTTGCAGCATGAAGGAACAAGAGCCTGAACCAAATCCTGAGGGGTCAGAAATGAAGCTCCCATGGGATTCGTAGCAGAATCTTTTCTTAGGGAGTGAGTCAACATATCTGAAACACAAGGCAGTGCGACAAGTGTTAACAGGATGTGCCATTGAAGCCTTGTGCTGAAGGTACTTGGCAAAGGACCTTTCCTAAGTGGGTTTTCAGTTATATCAGTCATTTCAGTCACTCCTGCTTTCCCAGTGCTTGCCACACATCATGTTGTGTCCCTCTGAGCTCATTCCCAGTCACTAGCACTCTCACTCAACTTTAACTGTTAGTGCTGCCCTTAAATCAAAGGCAGTGCTGGGAATTTGCCTTTCCCAGCCTTTGGCCTTTTTCCAATTACAAGAGACGTGTTAATGAGAAGACCTCATCTCCAACTGTCTAGTCAAGGCACTTGCAAAATGCCAGCCAGCACAGTAGCTGGATATGAAAAACAGGAAACCAGCTAATGTCAGCTCAGGTGAAGATTCAAATTCAAACAGCAACAGAGAGTAGGGGGAATCGACAACCACCTGGGCTGAGCACATCAAGAGAGCTTCAGGGGTCCTTGGAGAAGCATTAAGTTCACAGGAAAATCCTGCTGAGTGTGAGGAACATCAGCTCCTGACAGTGGGTTACGGGGACACATACCTGGCAACAGGCAGCAGAGGAGTCAGTGGTGTATGCGTGGGAGAAAGGTCAGGAGATTGCAGAGGGCTTTTCACTTGCAATCTGGGTGATGGGAAGGGCCAGTGAGTGATGAATAGGAGCAGCTGGTGGAGAAGTTCACCATGAGGCAGTCCAGTTAGAGAGCAGGAACTCAGCAATTTTAATATTGGACAGTTTTTTTTTATGATACTCTGAGAACTAGGTGCCATAAGGCACATAAATCAGAGTAGCATCTTGAAATTGAGACAGTCTGATGCCCTGAGATCAGAGCAGCTGAGGTGACACTAGATATTCCCCTGTGTACAGGGGTTGTGTTTGTGCCAGCAGGGAAACCACGCCCTAATTCTAATTTTTTTCTCCCCTTTCCCTAACTGAAGTCCTAAGTGCCCACCATTCACTGTAAGCAAGTGACCAAATTGTGATTAATTCCTTGAGTTTCCTCAACTTTCTTTTGCTCACTCCCCCTTTGCCTGCACAGCCTTTCTTGCTTGTACACTGCAGAAGATCTGTCTTCCCACTGCCCATCTTGAATAAGAATTCATTTAGTGGCCTTCCAGACAACTTCTGGCCACTGTTCTCCAAGAGTTCCTTGACATCATCGTACCCAATTAAGAAAAGTAGAGCAGGTCCAGCCACAGTGACCATGATCTGTGAGGAGTCAAGATCACCAGGCAAGTCCAACTTGAGTAGGCGAGGCTAAGCTAAGAAATCAAACAAGCATCAGTATCAGCAAGACACAGACATAGCTGAAACATAGGTCGGGCAAGAAGTATGTGCATGAGCCTGAGCTTAAATGCAGCTATGGAGTTAAAGTGGGAGGGCTTCTCCTAGCTCTTTCTCACATCCAGTATTTCCCCAGCAGTCTGATACAAGGTCACCCTGTGTATTATGCTGTCCTTGAGCACAAGTAGCCAAACCCCTGGGAGGGAGCATGGGGAGTACATTCAGGGACCAGACAGCAGTGTCCCATGTTAAATGAACACCCGAACATCAGAGAACTGCCAGAGACCTGTTCCTCAGTGGCTGTCCCACTGCCATTCACCACTGCAGGGCAGGAGCCTCACCATAACACAGTTACTGATAGCCAGGCAGGAATCTCACAAGGATGTGGATTCTAGTGCACATACACCAGGTGTGTGTTGCCGGGTCCACCACTTACAGAGAACGTACTGAAGTTTTTCCCCTCCAGTCATCTGAGTTTAACAAACTGTCTCTCTTGTATCAAAGAGATTAGTTATTTACAAAGCAAACACTGTCAGTCCATTTAATTGGCTCTTTAACAGGGTGAGAAATGTTCCCTGGCACAGAGTTGCTGGGAAACCCTCCAAGACGTGAAACCGAGAGGTACTTCTATGAAGGGAGGACAAACAAGGCTAGTCTCCCAGACCTAAACCACACAACTGAATCATCCGTCCATGGATGATCCTAAGAGCCCAGGGGGTGTAATCCCTATGGCCAATGAAACAGTAATTTTTAACAGTTCATGGCATGGTTGTGCCATGATGCCACAGAGGAGAGCAGCTCCCATGGTGTCCTCTTCTCTGTGCAGCCTTAGCCTAAAGACATACAGCCCACACAAGTTCTGGAGCTAGTTAGCTTAATCTATTTAGGTCTGGGTCCAGATATCCTAGTAAACAGGTGCCTTGATATTACAGAGAGAGCTGGCAGACCCACATGTTGGCAAGACCACTTGACTTACTCCACTTAAGAGCCTATCTGTGGTTGCCTGTAGGCTTGTCTGATTGGATTGTTAAGACACAAACTGCTCAAGTTATGAGGCCTCTTTGCCCATGCAGAACACAGAAGTGATCAAACAGCATGGTTTCTTTTTCCTAAGAAAAGGAAAAATATGCTTGTATTTAAAAGTGTAAGTTTGCAGAGAAACAAGAATGTTGTGTCACAGCTCTGCTTAACCTATTCCCGAGAAAAGTCTACTCAGAGCCGATTTCTCTGTATCGCTGATGCACACCCCAAGTCAGAAGTCCTGCCATAGTTGCAGGGCAGCCTGAAGCTGCTGTAAGCCAGGTGTGACCCGGAGGGACAGAGAGGAATGAACCTGTGTGCTCTGCTCCTGGCAGCCTCCCTGCCTGTGCCTGCAAAGGAGAAGGTTGTGTCAAAATGGAGATGGGAGAGATCAGAGGAGCCAAGGCCTGGGAATGCAGCAGGAGAGGCTAAGAAATTAAGCCAGGAAAAAACATTTGGTAAGAGGGGAACTAGAACTAGCATGACAAAGTGTGAGGGCCAGGGTCTCAGGAAAATGTCAGAACTTGGGTTCTGTACTTAAACTGGCGCAGGTAACTGAGCCCTTCGGGGGAACTCGGAACCATGCAAGTGCTCCTGGTGGTACCCGTGTGCCGTCAGTGATGCTGGGAAAGACCCGCTGGGCTGTTTCTGCTTGCTTTTAATATCATCTGGCTGCAGTCTGCATGTCAGCGACAGTCGTACGGTGCCCTCCAGTGGCGAAACTCGCTTTTTACCTGGAGGAGTACCAAGGCTCATGGGGCGTGTGGTCCTCAGCTCCAAATACAAGACTAGGCAAGGCACACCTTGATTAATTTGATTATCAGTGTTCGTCTCTCACGAACTTATAATTATTCAGATCTGTTTGCTCTGTTTTATTTGACCAGAGGCAGATCACAGCACTAAATCACAACACTGGTATTCCCACTGTCTGTCAAAGCACAAACTCAGTCACTCCTGCTATGAAAATGTGCCAGTTTGAGTTGCACAGGCGTCACAAACTTGGTTTAATACCTTCAGTAGTGTGTTATATGTGGTAATGAAATTCATCTGTCATCCAACTGCCTCTATGCAACAATTGTTGACAGTGCCAACACTGCACTGCTGTTATGCTGAAGAGCCTCAAAAAAGCACAACTTCCTTTCTTAGTTTTATCAAAGCTTGATTACCAAGCTTCAGACTTTCTATACTGATCTAGTTCAACATTAGCAAATACTTTTATAGAGAACAAAAAACTTTTATTACCCTATCAGACCAGAAAAACTACACAATTTCACAATTTTTAAAATCCATTGAGGTCTCTGAATTAGGCAACAGTTCATAGTTCAAACCTGCCCTTGGAAGCAAAGCAGAAAGCCCAAACCAACAAGGTACCACCTAACTCTTGACACACATCATGCTGGAGGTGTATCCAGTGGTACTGACTGTAAGTTACAAGCTGCTGTGAATCCACCATCTGCAGAGCACAGGCACAGCTTTCCCCCTGCCAGCTGCAGTGCTGCCTGCAGAGCCTTCCCTTCAGCTTGTCTCCTCCACATCTGCTGTCAGGACACCCAAAAGCAGAACAGTGCCAGTACTGTATGGTACTGCTCATTTCTTCCTGGCATCTCACATTTTAAAGGAATTAATTATCCAAGCCATTCCAAAAGAAAACAGATGAGCTGATAGGTGAAGTTTTGAGGCGGTTTGGTAACTGGACTATCAGATAGGGACAGGCAGGCTGGCTCTGGCTGGGTAAGAGTTAATTTTCTTCATAGTAAGTCTCATGGTGCTGTGCTTAAGATTTGGGATCACAATAATGGTGAAAACACACTGGTGTTTTAGCTATTTGCTGAACAGTGCTTGGACAGCATCAAGGTCCCCTCTGCATGTCCTCTGCATTGTCCCAATCCCCCAACAAGCAGGCTGGGAGGGGCACACCAGGCAGATGACCTGAAAGCCCATCATAGTTCTTCTGTACTACTCTGCTCTGGAAGCTTATACATGTGAAATGTAACAAGTAACACTGAGTTATCTTTTCACTACTTCCCTATCTTTTGAAATCTGAAAAAAACCAACCCCAAAACAACAACAAAAAAAATCCAAAACCAAAACCCAAACCAAACCAACAACCCAAACCAACCAAAACCCCTGCACATTAATTCTGGGCTACCACTTGTTTCTTGATAGTAATTTCACGAACAAGGCATGTGACTAGCAAATTTTACTCCATTCCAAGATGGTACTTGGGAGTTGCAAAGTAACTGTGGTAGTACAGGCATAAGCTGTAGGGAAAACCAAACCACAGTTGGCTGAATACGCTGACCCTGGAAAAAACGCTTTGCGCAGAAGTCAACAAATGTTAAGGGGTACCACAAGACAAGAAAATGTAATCAACTGGAACTATGAAATACAGGTCCTTTAAATCCTCACATTGAAACTTCATACTCAATGGATTTAATATATGATGATTACTGAAGGCTACAGTAACTTTCTGCTTGCTTCACTGAAGAGCGACAGACCTCTTAAAATGAGAATCTGTGGCCTTTGCCCACAGAAGCTGAGAGTGAGCTGCAGGAGCTCTCAAAAAGGTCCCATTTTATTACCATTACGATTTTTTTTTCCTATACATTCAAGAAGCGTGTTCTATGAATGTTCATACCTAAGAAAAGATGCAACAATACTTCTGACACAAGTCTTGAAAGGACCAGTGCTAAATTGTGTTTTATTTCCAACAGTTAGGCATTACAGTATCTGAACAGTGTCCAAAATAAATAGCTGAAGATGAAGCATCAAAATACTACCGTCTTCGCTATTGCTGTGGCCCCCTTACTTCTTCTTGCTTTTCAACCTTCACTCTTCAGATTCTCCAGGCCTACGGATATCATCGATCTTCAGAATCATTCTAACAACCTGAGTTGCCAGGGAAATCTGCTGTTTCTTACCAATCAAGGTTTCTATAACATTCTGCTGCTTCATATCTGCCAAAAAGAAGCGGAAGAATTAGATACCCTCCTCAAATAGAGATACAATATTTAACTTGAGATACTGATTACCATGTAGTTTTGAAGAACACTTTAAAAGTACTACTCTTGTCTCCCATTGTTGACAAACAACTTGTACAAACTAGAGTTTTGTTTCTGGATTCTCACCAAAAATCTTGGAACATTAAGATCCAAACTTTTTTTTCCCAACTAAGTCTTCCCCAATTGCAGCTTTTCACCTTTCTGCATTATTTTTTTGAAGAGTACTATTTCCACACAAGGATAGAAGCAGCCTAAGGGCTGAACAATAACTATAGAAGTGAAAGTTCAAATGTCATAAAGCAGAAACAACTAAGTAGAGTTTTACATGAACACAATGTCTTACATAATATTCCACAATCTTATATATATCTATATATATATAATCAACCGCATAAGAGTGTGAGGGTGGATGTCCAGATGAAAACAGTTTCCATGCATTAGTTTCTTGTTCTTCCCATGCTTGTTATATGTCTATACACACACACACACTCATATACTGGTGTAAATTACACTACGTAAAGACATTTGCAACCTTCTGTTCACTTCTTCACCAGCCGTTTCTGAAAATACCTGTTTGTTGGGCTGCAGCACAAACTGGATCACTAAAACTGCGGGATTTAAACCATAGTTTGCTATTGCCTCAAAATGAGTAGCTTTTGCTTCTGTAACACAAAGGCAGCCAACACCTTCAACTAATGTTGCCACCAAATAAAAGCTTTTCATGCAATTACATTTTCTACTTGGCAGACATGCACACATCTCTACACCTGCATCCCATTTATTAGGGCAAGGGGTAAGAGTTCACAACTGAAGTGATGTACGGATAACAAAAAAACAAACAAGGGCTGACAGGCAAAGTAGTGTTTTGATCTGAGGAAAAAACACTGGCATGCTCCTCCTTCCCCACCCTTCAGTTCTTACCGTTTGTTCCTTTCTGCAAACAGTCAATGCCGAGGGCAGGATTATTTTCCTTCACTTGCCTCGCCCGCACTTCGGTCATGGTCTGTATTGGATTCATGCCACTGTTCTCTGAAAGCGCCATGGGAATTGCCTCCAGGGCATCTGCAAAGGCTCTCATGGCATACTGTTCCAGGGATGGGCACTAGGGGGGGAAATGCACATTCACACAGATATTAACTCCGGTGTTGGCAAAAGCTGATTTTGATGCTAGCTAGAAAATGTATGTATAATAGGCAGTTCTTGGAATTGCACGTCTCAATAAGCGCGTGAATACCTCTGCATGGTAACTACTTGCAAATTACACCATTTTTAAAGGGCTTGTATCACAGAAGACAAAAGGTTCCGGTAATGACTTTTTACAGAGAAAGGAAGGAAAAGTTTTAACACTGGTTATCAGCAAATGTCAGGAAGTTCCATAATATGCATTTTCTTGAAGCTCTCTGAAATTTTTCTTTCAATCTCTTAAAATAGACTTAATTCTTATTTTCTCTCAATTAAAGAAAGAGGTAACTGTTCCTTTCTTACCTTATCTGCTGCTTCACTAACTGCCAAGGCACAGGAAATTTCAGCTGCACCCCCCCCATAGACGATGCGGTTGTCACGGACGAGGTTCCGGATCACGCACAGCGCATCGTGGAGAGATCGCTTGGCCTCCTCGATGATCTGCAATCAGACAGCAGCACACAGCTGAAGGCTATACAGATGTACATCCTAGAGCAGAAATAATTGTAGGACCTTTTCATGGCTCTAATGCAGCTCTATTGCTGCTTTATTGTACTACTTCAAAATGTGAAGTGTTAGATAGTCAGCGACAGAGAAGGAATAAAATGAAAAACATAGTGCTGTTTGATAAATCTGAACTAGGAGTGACTAAAACTTACAAGGTAAGGTTTTCAATCTTGAATATTTCTATGACACAAAACACTTAAATGCCAACATTAGTTTCAGATTGTACTTTGTGTCAATTCCAATCTGAAGCATTTAACAAATCCTGCTAACCTTTCGAGCAGTAGTTTTGCTTTTTTAGAGAAGTAATCGGTGTAGGGGTTATGTTATTTTCATCCTATGGTTTTTCACCCAAAGTAAGACGTGACCTATACTAAACGTTATTTAACACCAAGAGTACAACCAAGATCCAGGTTAAATATATAAGCATTTAAAATTATCTCATTCTGTATGTGATGTGAATCTCACAAGTGACACGTAACAGAGAGTCATGACAACCCTTCCCCACTTCTAAATGGCAAGGAAAATTTAGACAAGAAGAATTTTGAAAGAAACTACATATTCTGCAACTTATGTTACAAATGTTAACAAAAAATCCGCAACAAAGTAAGCACCTCACCATTTTATTTCCTCCTCTAATGAAGATGGTCACAGCTCTGGAATTCTGGCACTGCTCAATGATGAGCATCCTGTCCTTCGTTGTGCCAAAGGAGACCTCTCGGACAATCCCTGCAAAGCCCAGTTTCTCCGGCGTGAGTTCACAGAAGCGAGGAACAATCCGGCCTCCAGTTGCAATGGCAATTAACTGCAGTCAAACAACCACCCATTACACTGAGAATTCCCATTGTTTTTCGTAAAAGAAAACCAGTGGAAGAGAATCTGTCAAATGCCTGCTCCAAAAGGTTACCGTCCCATCACTTCAAAGTGATGCCTTGTTTCTGCAAACAGCAAGACTAAAGCAGAAACATCCCTAGCCATATAAAACTACTAATAAGTAATATGTTTCACTTATATCTAACAATACGTATTTGTTGTAATATATTTCACTTCACTTATATCTAACAATACGTATTTGTTGTAATATATTTCACTTCACTTATATCTAACAATACGTATTTGTTGTAATATATTTCACTTATATCTAACAATACGTATTTGTTGTAATATA
>JAOEGS010012058.1:0-14514 GCA_025447755.1 Corythornis vintsioides | reverse complement strand
GTATTTGTTGTAATATATTTCACTTATATCTAACAATACGTATTTGTTGTAATATATTTCACTTATATCTAACAATATGTATTTGTAGTAATAGATTTCATTTATAACTAACAATATGTATTTGTTATATAGCAATATATTTTTGTAACATTATATAACAAGCACACGTTTCAACTATCAACTATAATCTCATTCGTTATAGGTTCTTCTCTCAGACCCCAGTGACTGATCTCCATTACCTAACCATACAGGATTGCCCAGTTCTACCCAGAAAGCTTCAACTTCCAACTGGTACAGCACACTACTTAACAATATGAGATCTGGCACAAAAACCAATTTTAGAAGACTTTACTTACTTCTATTTCAGGTCCACCAACCCAACGAACAGCTGGAAGCTCATTCTGGAGCAGCAAGTGATTTGCCTCATCATCAAAACCCCACTGGCAAATAGCAAGGTTTGCACCAGTGTCTTTTATCTGAAACACACATCATCTCTGATCAGAACTAAGACAAGAATGAGAAACAATCTTTTCATAGGTTTAGGTCTCCTAATTTTCTCAAAACATACGTCAGAGAATCATAAGGTGTATACAGAGATCGAAGTAAATTTTGAACCAGGGAGGTCTCTCTCACATATACATAACTTTTATTCATAACCTTAAAATTGCTTGTTTGTTCCCTCCTACCAGGATTATTAGCTCATTTCCAGAAATAAATCAGTGCACTATGCTATTCTGTGTACAGGCTATGAAAAGCATCATAAACAAAATCTCAGAGACTACCTGTTTCACCATCTCTTCAAACTTCTCCTTCTCATACTTCTGCAGTGCCTTGTAGTCATCCACAGAGGTGACATCAAGCTTATGCTTGGTTTTGGGCTTGGGCGGTTCAAACGGACAAGTAAGGATTGCAATTTTAGCATCTTTAAGCTCCTGTACAATTAAACATGAACATTTTAGAATAGCAGAGACTTTAAATTGCCTCCATCTTTCTTTAAGTACACCACACAAAGACTTGCAAAGATTACCTAAACCAGATAAAAGGACAGCTTCTTGTGTGCTTCCAATGGGACAACATGGTCAAAGCTTAGAAGCATTTCTTGATATTGAGTTGCATTAAGCATACTGCTCACTATGGATAATTATTTCTGCTTCAACACAAAACTCTGCCCCTGTCCTCACTCATTTCTACAGTAATACCCCCTCACTCACCTCCTCCCAGCCCCAGGTAATTTCTCAACATTGTTATAAATTCTAACTTGGTCTCTTCCAACATAAGAATTTAATGCTCCTCTCCTCTTTTTCTCTTGGTATATGGGTGAAAAACCAATGACTAAGAAGTGCCAGGACAGCATTTGAAACAGGGTACACAATCCTATTTAAGCCATTACGGATGAGTAACACACAGGGATACCACTTACTTTAGGCATCTGAGGATGACTGAAATCTTTATCCACAATCACGCCTTTGACCAACTGTGTATCTTCCAGTCTACCTCCCACTTTGCCTTGTACTTTGATCAGCTCAAAATCAACATCTTTACGTTCCATATCTGCTACTGTCAGTACAGCATTTACAGCAATTTCTGCCATTTGTCTGTGACAACGGTTAACTCTAGGTTAAAAAATACAATAAAGTTGCATTACATTCCCACAATTTGGAAAAAAAGCAACTCTATCAATCTCAAACAGGAAAAAATATTACTACAACAATTTCTGTACACTGCATTAATAGCAGGGGTCCTGCTTGTTTGTTCACAGAAATAAAAGATGCTAAATGTGGCAGAAAACAGAATACATGACATGGTTTGCCCCAGTAGTCTTTGTAGACATCATATCAAGATAAAGAGTTGAAATAAAGTGAGGAAATTTAACTACAAAGAAACACTTGAGCCACAGAAACCACTGTTAGGACAGCTCTGCAAAGGAAGCACAACATCTGAATTATATACTACACATAAAAGCTATAATGAAAAATGCACTTATGAAATTATCCTACCCTTTTTTTTTTTTAAGGAAAAAAAGCCCAAACCAAAGCAAATCTTTGAAATACAAGACAACTGTTTTTCAAATGTTTGCATGACTCGTGGAATTTGCTACAACACAGAAGCCTGGAACTAATAGGTGATAATAAAATGGACTTTGCAGCTGTTTAACCTCACAGAATGGACTCTTTAAGAGAAAAAAAGATTCACAATTTCTTGTCCTGATGCATAAGTCCATTGAGAAATTATCCAAAAATCAAACATAAAAGAGCCTTCAACAGCCATTCTAGTACCAGAAATCATTTAATAACCCACCAAACACCAGGATTTCTCATTTCAACTTGACGTGCTTTTAAGGGAAGTTCTTTTGAAGTTTTTGTGACTTACACTTTAGAGCCTAGTGTTGTCTTTGCTGTCTGGATCAGAGGTTCAGTGTTCTGTGGATCAACTGGAAAGCTGTCACTGATTTTGTCTAGATGCTCAATAGCCACACGGGCTGCCTGCTCGTAACCGTCTGCTATTCTGATAGGGTGAATACCACGATCCAGTAATTGCTCAGCCTGTTCCAGTAATGCTCCAGCCAGAACTACAAAACACAATTTTGAAATAATGATTACTCTTCCAGATTGAAACATCATTTTTAATGCATTAAAAAAGATTTTAAAGTATGCTTTCTGATTCTTTTTTTTCTGTAATATTTTTACAGTTCAAGGTTTCCTAAAAAACAAAGTAACCCTAAACAATCCCCTATTTGCTGTGCTTAGAAAGAAAACTACATTATGTTAGACTAAAAAGAAGCATGGGCACTAGGATTGGACAGGTAGAAGGTTATAGAAGAAAATCACTCCAAAATCTTTTGAAAGTGCAAAGAGGACTCTCAACAGCAAGTTAAAATGTAACCATACTTAGCAAAGACACAAAAGCATCTTTCTGATTACAAGACACTTCAAGAACTGACAAGAATACTGAAGCAGTAAATACTCTAAAAACGTGCTGTAGAAAAGTTACTGTTACTTCACACAGAATTTCTTACAATGGCTGAAGAAGCTCGATTTTAAAGCTGATTTAAAAAAAGTTAAATTTAAAATATTTTCTTACCAACAACTCCAGTGGTTCCATCCCCAATCTCATCATCCTGAGATTTAGACAGCTCCACCATGAGTTTGGCTATCTGGTGATCCACATCCATCAGATTCAGGATGGTAGCACCGTCATTGGTCACTGTCACCTCACCATCTTTGTCCACCATCATTTTATCCAAGCCTAAAAAAATATAATAAAAGCATGAAGGAAAATGCCCCAAGACTATTACTGAGAAAGAACGATTAATGTTATTTCATTATTACCATTAGGCCCAAGGGAAGTTCTCAGAGTACTTGCTACAGCCTTTGCTGCCATTATGTGAGACTATAAAACAAAGGAGAAATAGGTTAAATCATTACCATGCATCCCCCCACACAAAGTATTAATCTAAAAAGAAAGAAAAAAAAAGAAAACAGTGGAAAAAAAAAGGTAAGACAAATATTGTAATTTAACAGACAATGGCCAATTATGACTAAAAAAAAAAAAAATATGCCAGAAACATTTCCTGTGCCTTTTCTTGCACGGCTGAAGCACACAAAAGCAAAGCACCTAAAATGACAGCCCCAAGGTTTAACGCAGGGGAGCAACAAAAGCCAGCAACACTAAAAAGGGAAGACAGGCGTAGCTTGCCTCCACGCTACAGCAGCGTTTAAACCGCAGGCAGTCACGGAAGGCTGGCTACTCGCTCGGCCACAGCCTTTCTTAGGAACAGCGGCGGAACCTCGGATGCTGGGCCTAAAGGGAGGGGGCTGCGGGGAGCCTCCCTGCCCAGGGCGACCAGGAGCCCCCGGGAGGGGCGCGCCACACCTACAGGGGAGACGAACCCGAAGCCACGCGACTCGCGATCTGACTCACGCCACGGAGGCCCCGCAGGTGGCCGGTTCTCAGCGCCGCTCTCCCTCCACCCCCCCGCACCTGCGGGCCTAGACCAGGCCTGACCCGGGGCAGAAGGTACGCGCAGGACCATCCTCCCGCCGAGGCCTAACGGCGCCCGCTTCCCGCTCCTGGCAGCAACATGGCGCGGGTCGGGCCGCCCAGCCAAGGCGTCCGGACGGATCGGCTCCCACGGCGGCCGCCCGCTCACCTTGAGCGCCTCAAGACCCATAAGGCGCGTCTTACGCTCCTGGTCCTTGAGGATGAGGAAGGGGCGCCCATACTCATCAAACGCCAAAGTCCCCATGGCCGACATGACTGCTGCTACCGCCGCCGCCGCTCCGCACACCGGGCCAGCAGGAGACGGATGGAGCCGCGCCCGCCGCGCCGTGACGCAGCACGCTCGCCCGCGCGGCTCCGCGCCTGCGCATCCTGCAGCAGCGCGACTTATTTCGCGGGTGTGAGTGATGTGGCGCCTCCAGGGGACCTTTCTGGAAGCAGCCGGCGCGGTGGGAGCGGCGCGGGGCCCGCGGGTCCGGAATAAAAGGGGCAGGAAGGTGGTAGACTAGATAGGGTAGTGCAGGGGCGGCTGGGGTAGCGGTAGCGCGCCCCACTCGGAGACGCGTAACGGGTCGGTAGACACGCGGCGGGAGGCTGCGCGCCGCTTCTCAGTGCAGCGCCTTCAGAAGGGTTTCGGTGTCGTTCCCCTCCCCGGAGCAAAGTGGCATTGTCGCCCCCGGAAGCGTTGCCGGCTCGCAGCGTGGCCCTCTGCGGAAAGTCTCCTTTGGGCAGACGGAGCAAAGGCCGCTCGCAGACGTTTCCCGGAGCGCGGGCTCCCGGGCGGCCCGCGGCAGGGAGCTCTCTGCCTGCGCCGCCCTTCAGCGGGGCCCTGCCGCGCTGCGCGACCCAGCCCTGTGGGGAGAGCGCTACAGCCTTCCATGGAGACCGGGAAAGCAGCACAGCTCTTCCACTCCTCCAACACAGGGAAAGTAACGGTTTCCGAGGGTTTAGGAAGCGGCCAGAGCGATAGAAGTTGTTTGTTTGTTTTCCCTGATGTCCTATCTCTGATCTAATACACGGGTTTCGCTTAAGTGAGCGCGTTATAAAGCTGCCGGAGTAAACGGTGTTTGCCGTCTGACTGTAGGTGCGATGGCCGAGGCTCTGGCAAGCGAGAGCCGCGCAGCAGGCACGCAGGAGAGCGAGAGCAGTTCCAGAACGAGGAGCTGGGGACTGGTTGTCACTGCTGGTGTAGGTGGGACCTTGGTGGCCCTCTATGCTGTAGTCACCCCCTTCGTGACCCCGGCGCTGAGGAAGATCTGCCTGCCCTTCGTTCCTGCAACGTCTACTCAGATCCAGAACGTGCTGAAAATGTTAGAAAACAGAAGCGGCTCCCTGGTTGACATTGGTAGCGGGGACGGCCGTGTTGTAAGTGAGGGACATCCACGTCCTTTTACATTGCCTTTCAAAAAAAAGTTCCCGATGCTCCAGCAGTGGCTGCTCTTGTTTTCTTATACTTAAAGTCTTGTCTTTGGCATCCAGTGTTTTTGTTTGCAAAAGATTTGTATTCAGTCCAGGTGTGTAATCAGGTGTGTATTTTTGTTTGTTTGCGTCTTGACTGCAACTTGGCAAGGTAGTGTACAAAATCATAACCTCAGTCCCTTGTCTAGAGGAAGTTGCTCTATGTTCATGTGAAAATATGCAAAGTATTAATTAAGATTAAATAGCACTGCACTTTTGAGCTGCAGCTGTTGTGTTATTTAAGAATAAAAGAGAATGAGAAGTAGTGGATTACAAAAAAAAGTATCTTGGTGTTGTTCAAATTGTCTTCACACCTTTGTGCAGTGGTGACTGCCTTGCTTCAAACTCTGGTGAAACTAGTGCAATTGCCAAGAGAAAGGGTGAAAATCACCCAAGTAGAAGTGATACTGTTCTTCCGAGGCATCTGAAAACCAATTTGTGAAACAAGGTGCCGAAGGTACAGTGGAGAATGGTGTAGGTTTTTTTGTAGCTGTGAGGTTCTGCACATTGTTGCATAACCTTCTGCTTCAAGTCAGTTTTAGCACCAGGATGGCACACTGAATGGGGTTTTAATGCAAACAAAACCATGTAGGTATGAGAACTGCGCTTTCTTATGCCCTCTGCTCATCATCCTGGCTACTGACTCTCAGCTGAGGCATCTAACTTCAGTGGGCATAATTAACATGACCATTTTTATTTCCAAGTAGGGTAAAAATGTCACATTCTAAAAGAGTATTTGAAACATGTTGCTTATCTGCCAGTTGCTGGAGGAGGAGAAAGAGTGAAGAAGAGATGACTTTCTTCACCAAGATCCCAAGAAGCCTTTATTTATTAATTTACAGCTCTTTTATACCCTTTTAACCTCAAGGTAATTGGACAAGAAGCCAGCCACCCCCTGTGGTGATTGGTTGGGGTGCTACAGCACCCATAGTTAGAACATCTCTCTACTGGTTTACAAACAGCTGCCACCAAGGTCACAGCTGGTGGGAATCTTTGCGATCCCACAGGAAGGAAAATTCCATGCAGTAGAATTTTAACATCCACAGAAATGCTGCATGTGTGATGGAAGATGTGTTAGTTTAGTAGTGTGAAACACTGTTCAGGTAGTGCTGTTTGATAATTTCTACTATGAAATACCTATTTTGTTATTTCCCTTTGCCTGTTCTGTAACTGAACTCCGTTGGGATTTTTCTGATGAAAATTTTTCATCCTTTTAAACCTTAATTCTAGAAACTGGTGTCTTTTTGTATGTTCCTTTTTTTTTTTTAATTACTTTTCTAAAAAAAAAGTAGGCTTTCATGTTGAAGACACTTGCAGTATCTAATTTAAGGGAATGTCATTGAAAATCTATTTATCTGAATTACCTTTTGCCTTTTAAAATGATACATGAAGCTTAGCATTTGTTGAAAGCTGTACTGTGAGGTTTATCTATGGAGTTTTTTTTCCAATTTTCTAACATACATTTAAATATTTGGGCTTTTTTTTTTTAATATGGGTCAACAGATTACTTTCTTACTCTTTTTATTGGTAGGTCATTTTGGCTGTTATTCAGGGGTCTCTCAAGTGCCCATTTATCAGTGCTTTTCAAAGAAATTAAATGCTTTAAGTGTTTCTGCCTGTGTAGTTCAGTGTTATCTCCATGATCAGTTTTGGTGCATTTTAATTTCAAGGTAGTATAATGAATCTGTTAAGTCTATGATTTAAATAAGAGTTTAATATAAGCTTATGGCTTTGTCCTGTGAATGTTTAAGTGGTTCATTTTGTTCTCCTGTATATATCTATTCATTTCAATGGGACTAGTCATAACAGTAAAATGTAGGTTTTTTTATTCACTAAGATAATATGTTGGGGATTCAAATCTGACTGATCTGCAGAAATCCATTCCCTTGTTATATACTGTAAATAAAACTGTGTGCTCCTGTTTAGATCAGACTTTCTCTGTTTCTAAATGAAGATTTCTTTTATTACTTGTAGGTGATAGCAGCTGCAAGAAGGGGGTTCAAAGCTGTTGGTTATGAATTAAATCCCTGGCTAGTGTGGTACTCCAGGTACCGTGCCTGGAGAGATGGGGTACATCGGGACACCAAGTTTTATATTTCAGACTTGTGGAAGGTAGGTGGTGAAGTATGTATAAATGAACCTGGGCTGTCTGAGACACCTCTGCAATTGGGAAATACTTTCTTCAGAGAATCAGAATGCTGGCTGCCCACAAGGTGCTCTACTGGGCTCTGAGAAAAGTACCTGAGCCCATAGAAACTAGAGTCTGCACAGGACACTGCTGGTTTTGTGATCTGGGGAAGCCCCGAGGCTCCTTGAGCAGGCTGCTGTGCTTGTGGCTGCTGAACCATGTAGGCTACTGTCATGCCAGGCTTCACAGAGACCTGGTTCTGTGGAGTCCAACAAGACTCTTACCTGATGGGCAAGGTCACAATCTCATCTGATATGTCATTAGATTTGTGTTAGATGTGCAGTAAGTTACCTGATTGTGACTGTTGCTTTACAGTCATGTATGTGGAGCTGAGATTGGTTTCCACAGTTTTTACCTGTGCTTTTTTGGGCCTGATTTATGTGGGTCTCTCCCCTGCTATCCCGGTCAAAGGTGTGGGGTTTTTTCTTTGGGTGTTAGTTTTTTTGTTGATAGTTGGTGGGGTTTTCTGTGTAATGGGTTTATTATTTGTTTGGTTTTATTTGTTTTGTTTTCCATGTGTTTTTTGTTTGTAGTGGGTTACGTGGAAAAGTGTGATGTACTGTTATTCTCTTTGTTCAGAGAGGACCATAGGAAAACTTCATGGTACTGACTGGAAGAACCCAGGCATTGGGATGCCTGGCAAGTTTTTATAGGTTGCTAACATTTATTAAAAGTGGAAGCAAACTTAAAACATACATCATTGTAACATATAGAGGGGTTGTGGAAAAACTTAAGTTATGAGTAAAATCATGTGGATATTTTCTAAATTAATGCTTTCTGTACTGCTAGAATTGATGCCAAATTCTGGGCCAGGTAGTAGAAGTTTTTTGCTGTTCAGTAATATAAATTTGCCTTTATGTGAAAAAGACAATTTTATATGTGTGATGGAAAGTTGATATGGGATCCTTTATTTTTGGCCTAAATTCCTGTTGGAGTGCAGACAGAGGGATTAGGGGAAAAGAATGATGAAAACTTCTCCAAATTCAAATTAAGACTTGTTCTCAAATTTCATTTTAGGTTTCTTTTTCTCATTATACAAACATTGTTGTTTTTGGGGTACCTCAAATGGTAAGTTAGATTCATTTTTTTTTAATTGTTTAATTATTGTAATACCAAAGGTGTTAATACATTCATCTGCAAAATGAATCAGCTTTAAGAATGTCAAAGGTAGCTGAGGCTAATTTTGTCATATTTCATAGTTGCTTTTTAATGCCCATGATAAAATCTGGTGTAACTTGTCACAGTATGCAGGCTGGAGCTCTGAAAATATACATGGGGGTTTTTTTGAGAAGTATTTTATGTCCATTAATTCAGAACCAAATTGAAAACTGCTGTGTTCAAGCTGCTGGGGGGAAGGTAATTGTTTCTTGAAATTTTTGTTTTTTTATACTGAAAAGATGAGTTCTCAGGGACAGGATGGAGTAAGAAATGGAGCACAGCTGATTCCTTTGGAACCTCATTAGAAGAGAGTACTGAAATTTGCTTGTGTTCTTCAAAAAATTGGATCACCTTAAATAGGCCAGCAGCTGGTGTATTGAAATAATCCCTTGCCCAGGCTAGACTGTGAGGGTTTAGAAAGGGAGACAGATACTTCAAGTATAATTGCTAGAGTGCAAGTCCACAAATTTTTTTGCCTTTTAAGAAGGTTTTTGTTTGTTTGTTTGTTTTTTTGTTTTTCCCAAACTGGTGTAGCCATTCTGCTGCATAGTGACTGCTTTAGTCAAGTGTTTGATGATGTCAGTCAGGCTTTACATTTGCTTTGGCTCTTGGCTTGATCTAGTTTTTTTCCTTTCACTAGAAAAGAGGAAAAAAAATTAATAGTTAAGTATTCCTGATATTTTGTTTTATTATTAGAATCTTTTTTTTATATGTTGGATGCATATAGAGGAGCAAAACAAATATCCTATAAATGCTTCTTTATTGCTTGTTCCTCTGCTAAGACAGATGTGGGATGAAATGAATGAAGAGCTTTATGTGATGCTATGACATATAAACTGATAATATTTCTATGGCAGTAACAGGAAGATAAAACAAGAAGCATAGTAAAGCTTTGCTATTCTTTGATTTTTCTCTAACAGCATTGGAACGAAATACCTACTTCAGATTATCACCCATATTGGAAGCTGAAGTGAAAATGTTTGGTTTTGTTCCCCCTTACTCTTGTGGGGTATTAGTGAGAACTCTGATGGTGCGCTGCAGATGTTGCCTGGGTGGGACGCTGGGTGCTCTCTGGCTTGAGTGCCAGGAGGGGGCACTATCTATCAGCGTTTGAATTTGCAGTCAGACGTTCTGCAGTTGCACTGAGGGGAAAAGTGCAGGTGTAAGAAAAAGATGCTTCAGTAAAGTAGAAATAAACAAACGCCCTGGGAAAATATGACTAGACTTAGCAGAAATATTGGCTTAACTTCAAATGTGATAGTATAAAGTGAGATAAATTAGTAACAGCTATGATAGAAAGAGCAGCTCTAGAGCTTAGAATAACTTCAGTAAATACTAGGCTAAATTCTTCCAATAAAAATACTACCATAAATGTAACAGATACAGATGTATGAACTACTGTGTTTCCTGAGCATTCATTTACTCATGATCCACTTTAAATTTACCTCGGAAGTTGTGAGGGCTTAGCCTCCTGAATCACTACATTGATGTCCTTGAAACTTTAATGCACTTTCTCAGTATTACTAAGGGCAATAGATCTCTTAAGTTGGTTGTTTGTTTTTTTGTTTGTTTTTTTTTTAGTAATACTGGTCTGATTTGCTGCTGTCACACAGTGCTTTTATTTCATATCCATGATTAGCTTATAGAACTCAGCTTTGTTCATCTTGTTTGTTCTTGTGGTTATCTAGGGAAACGTGTGTTTATCTCTCAGAGAGACTTTTATTTGTTCACCCTCACTAATTTATTTTTTTTTTTCATAGTCTAAATCCACCTTATTTCAGATTAAAACTATTGCCTTTGTCCTGTCACAACTTGTTCAGTGTAGGGTGACAGTTTTCTTAGCAGGTGTTCATGTTCACAGCTTCTGTGTGTTTTAACTGATTATATACTGTACAAAAGGTTCATGAAACTGCAGCTATGTAGACATACTAAAAAAAGCTCAGCCTTGGACTGATATAAAACAGTGTGATTGTAACACCTCATGTTACTGAGGCATTTAACTTAAAGTTTGACTGATTCAAAGATAAAATTCTTTTTGGCTGAACTATGAATGAAGTTTTTGAATTTGAGCTAATGCAGACATGAGATGTCACTAATTGTCATAGTTACTCATTAAAAATAAGGCTATGTCTGTATTTTGTAATTTCTGTACAACTTAGTCCTTCCTTTTGTGATGTCTCATCTTAGTTTGAGTCACTGAAGTGGGCTTATTCTCCTGGCTTATTTAAGGCAAAACAGCAAAATGTTTGAATGCATTTGCTGTATGGATGAAATTAGAAACGTAGAATGCTTAAAATATGCGTAGGTGACTGATATCTTGGATCTATGACTAGAATTTTCTGAAAATATTCCATTGTAAGCTTAAATGTAGCTACAATAGGATGTTAATGTCAAAAGCATACCCTGCCTGTGTGTGATAGTGGAAGGTATCTGCAGACTTAGTATATTTTGTGCAGCTAATATATATTTTGAGTTCTTTGACTTAATCTGAACTGTATTTGTAAATAATTACCATCCTTTTAACTGTTTAATATCTAAATCTTATGATATCAAAGTAGATTTTTACATGTAACAGAAGTAACTTGTGGAGCTTACTGTTATAATACTCCCTGGTATAGACATAGTATGTAAGAATAAAAGGAATCCCAAATGAATTTGCACTGGTCTGCTTAAGCATAATGTTAGACTTTTCCAAAGGACAAAAATGTATATTAACTTTTTTTTTTCCCCAGAACAGAATCACTCTCTGGGATGGGAACAATATTTCTTTGAAGTCTAGATGTGTTAATTCATTTCTCATTTAATCCATAGCAGAATTTGCAAAGTACTTATTGGAGGTAAACTATCTCACCAGGCAGGGTGCTGCTCTGTTCTGGGCAAGTAGAGATATTCCTCTTGACTTTGATACCAGCTCAACCTTTGCAAATGGGGGAAAGCTGAACTGTAGGCCTTCATCCAAGGAGAATTATGTAGTGGTACTTGGCTCAGTCCCCCACAACATCCTTGTCTCTGATTTGGAGCGATAGGTATTTGATAGGTGAATTGTTTGGTGGATAAGGAATTGGCTGGATGGTCATATCCGAGGGCAGTGGTCAATGGTCACAAGTAATGCTCCTCAGGAGCTTGTACTAGAACCAGTACTGTTTAATATCTCCATCAGAGATGGAGACAGTGGGATTGAGTGTGTTTTAAGCAGATTTGGAGCTGACACCAAGCTGAGTGATATAGTTGACATGCCAGAGGGATAGGATGCCATTCAGAGAGACCTCGCAAAGCTGGAGAAGTGAGCCCATGTGAACCTTATGAGGCTCAACAAGGCCAAGTGTGGGGTTCTGCACCTGGGTTTTGGCAATTCTCAGTAACAGCCTGGGGCATCATGGGATTGAAAGCAGCCCTGCGGAGAAGAACTTGGGGGTGCTGGTGGATGAAAAGCTGGATGTGAGCTGGCAGTGTGTGCTCTCAGCCCAGAAGGTCAAACTGTATCCTAGGCTGCACCAAAAGAAGTGTGTGTGGCAGGCTGAGGGGGGTGATTCTGTCCCTTCACGCTAGTGAGACCTCACCTGGAGGACTGGAGCCCTCAGCACAAGAAGGGTATGAACCTGTTGCAGTGAGCCCAGAAAAGGCCTATGAAAATGATCAGAGGGTTGGAGACTTTGAGGAAAGGCTGAGAGAGTTGGGATTGTTCAGCCTGGAGAAGAAAGGGACCTGGGGAGACTTTTTAGAACTTAAGAGTTATGCTTTTCTTGATCTTACCAGTCAGGGCACAGTAACTGTTATCTACTTTTAAATACTCTTTGTCAATGCATCAAAGCCAGAATGTACATCATGAATACTTGCCTATTTTTTTTTTTTCCAAAAGTTTATCAAATCTTGGACTTCTCTTGAACATTTGAATGTGATTCTACAAAGAACACTTCTGTTTTTTACTGGTTCTGAAAGCTCTTTACTTTCTCCACAGATGCCAGAGTTGGAGAAGAAGCTGAAAGAAGAACTTGAATGTAATGCTAGAATCATTGCCTGTCGTTTTCCTTTCCCTCACTGGATCCCAGATCACACTGTTGGAGAGGGAATAGACACTGTGTGGGCCTATGATTTGAAACATTCTAGAGGGTGTGAATCAAAAAACTTGGAAATTACACCAGAGACAGAATTCTAAACATCTAATTTGGGTTTGCATTGAATTTTTTTGGCTTTTGATTTTACTTGTTTAAGATTAATGTTAATAGAGCCCCAGGGTCTGAAGATACATGTTCACTAAAATAACTAAAGTACTTTGGTTATCTGAAAGCACACAAAGGTTAGTGAAAGGTGTAGTTAAATGGCTTAATGGAGTTAGTAAAAATGATGAGAAACTTTTATGGAAGTGGAAAACTTTCATATGGAAAATGAAATAAAATATGGTTCACTACTGTTAAAGGGAATATGTGCTAATATAATTTAATGCTCAAACTGATGATCTGAATATGTTCCTTGTTTCTGAGGCAGCACAGCATTTGTTACTGGTGTTGGAAGTGGTGTGCAAGTGGCTTCTCACATGAGCTGTGGTTCCTCAATGTCTTCATTACCTCTGCTGAGCAGGCGTAACAGTGCGTGCCCTGGACCGATGCAGATGGATCACTGCGGTGGTCCCGGGTCTTGCATCTCGGCTGGGCTGTGATATGGCTTGAAGAGAAGGTGGATGGGTGTTACTTGGAATATGTCACAGTTACACCTGTACCCCGGGGGCTTTTATTTTTGGTGGGAGGGACTGAGAAAGGAGAATTTAAAATGCATATCTACATTGAGGATTTGAAAATGGAGTAGTAGAATGGTTTTGTCCTGATAATGTAAAGAAAGGGGCAATTGTATCTTCTCTGGAGTCTACAAAGGAGGGATGATTCCAGCCTTGCATGGCAAGGTGCATCTGTAAATGTGAAGGCTACATACTGAAGAACACTGCTTTCTGGTAAGCTGTATTTTACAGCCTTGCATTGTGGTGTAACATAGTACAGCTTTGCCCTGATCTGGGGTAGAAGAGAACTAATTCAGTTCAGGGCTTTTTACTTGTCAGCTCAATCTCTTCTAATGGCACTTTCTGAAGTTAATGACATACTTTTGCAGACTGCTTCCAGCGGTGCTAATGCTTCATGTTTACAGTTACTACCAAGAGTACTACTACAAGCAGAAAGGCTTTTGCTTATAGTTGCTCCTGTGAAGCCCAAGGTAAATCTTGTGCGCCATGTTGGGAGGCACAGAAAGTAAAAGGTGACTCCTGAGGGAGTGGACAGGACAGGCAACCATGAACATGGAATTCCATCCCATATACATCTTATTTGGTATACAGCTGAAGGATTATAAGGGTTGAGCTCTCTTCTACTTTTTCCTGTACCACCTCTTAACGTTTTTCATATTTTTGTCTGCATCTATCACCTCCTATCTGTTTTTTCTCTGTAGCTTTACAGTCAGTATTGAGTTTCTTGACTTATCCTCTGGTCTGATTATACACTGCAATCTTAATCTAATATTGCTTCAAGGAAGTTAATCCTCTGTCTCTGACCTGCTGTTTATTTCTTACTCATGAGTTATGGCTAGGTAAGAAGGCACAGAATCAAGTTTAAAATGCCACATTTCAGAAGCTAGTTGAATTAGTATGGTCTGTTGTGGAGGGTTTTCTCACAGAAAAAGGTCATGATTTACTGTCAGTGAACAATCCATGTTGATAAGACTAATGA